>JAHBCN010004690.1:0-61513 GCA_019359885.1 Listronotus oregonensis | reverse complement strand
TTAAAATGGGGAAAAAATTTTTACTTTACGAAAATGACGGATTCTTATGAATTTTTCATACTGGAGTTTTTTTGGGGCGTTGATTACAAAATAAAAATTTTTTTTTCGGCAACCTCGGGTTTTTAAAAAGTTATAAGGCCTCCAAGTGGATTAACCTCAAAATGGACATTTTCCCAAAATTTTTTTTTCTTGAAACTGATTACCTTAAATAAAAACATTCACTGATTATTTATATATAAAAAAAATAAAAAAGTTAACAACAGTTTTTGCATTTTTTTAGAAAAAAACAATTTTAAATAAACTCAGTTTTTTTTTTTTAAAACCCAATTATGAATTGGCGCCAGTTATACATGATTTTTTAAAACCTAGAGAAAAAAAACTGGTTTATTAAAGTTAATTTTTCCCAAAAACAGACAAAAATTTTTATTGAAAAATTTAGTGTATTTGTTTAATTAGTGAAAATCCCCCAAACGGAAAAAATTCAGTAAATAAAAATTTTTTTCCTCAAAATATTTTAAAAAACACTGATTAGTTTTTTAAAAAATTACGCTTTTTTTAATGTAATAGAATTTTATACAGCATATCCCAAATTTGAGATATAACGTCAGCGACTATTTTTTTTAAAGGGCCAACACTAATTTTTTGACTTTTTTCAAAAAAATTATTAAACTTAAACATGTGTGCCCAAATTTAAAATTTTTATTTCTTTCTTTTGAAAATAATTGCCCAAAACATCTCTTTTGAAGAATAAAGAAACCCAAAATTAAACCCAGTTGCAGTAAAAAGGGAAAAAAATGCCAAAAGTTATTGGTTTATCATTTTTGTCGATCTAAAGTTAATTTTTTTTTGACTTTAAAAATTTATTTAAATTAAATTTCTCTCTTTAAATTAGATGTTTGTCAATTTTTTTTTAAGACAAGAAATAAAAAATTTTAAATTTGGCACACATGTGTAACTGGATATACTCTTTAAACATAGTCTTAATAGTCTTATAATTGTTAGTGTTGCCATTTAAAAAAATATTCGATAACGTCATATCTTAAATTTGGGACATGCTGTATAAAAGCGCAATTTAAAATACTTTTTCCCCCCTGTCAAAATTTTTTTTAAAAAAAAACCTTGTTTTTTTTAAAAAAATTTTTTTCCCCAACTTAGAGTCATCACTGTATACATAAAATACGGGGTTTACTTAATGGTATGTCATAATTTAAAGGGGGGGCTTTCCCTGGATCGATTTTAAGTCAAAAGTTCATATAAACGGGGGCCCCCCAAAAAATGCTTAGTTTTAAGATACGGGGTTTTTAAAAAGTTTTATTTTTTTTTCACTTTTTAATAAATTTTTCAAAACCCCTTTGAGATATTAAAAAAAATTTGGGGCCCGGGATATTATGGCATAAAAACACACTTTTCAGATTTTTTTTTTAAAATTTTTTTTTTGCAACCAGTGGCGTAGCTATGACGAATTTTCAAAAAAATTTTTAAAAAAAAAAATACTACGCCATTTTTTTGGGGAAAAAAAAAATTGGGGGTTTTTTATAATAATTACCAATCAATTAAAAAAAAAAAAATCCCTCTTTCTTTTTTGCCGTAAAACTTACCGTTTGGAAGAAATCTTAAAAATTTTAAAAAAAATGTCTTTTTTTCCCAAAAAATTTCATTTTGAAAAATTATTATTGAAATAAATCAAGTTAGCTTTGCTCGCCCCCAAAACGTTTTTTTTTTTGTTGTTGTAAACATTATGACACTGACGTTAATTTTTTTTTTCTTGATTGTTTTAAATTTTTTTTATTTTCAATTTTAAATACATTTTTCAAATTTTTTTTTTTAAAAATATTTTTTTAAAACTAGTAAAAAAAAAGCAATAACAATTAAATACAAAAAAACCCATAATTTAAAAAAAATGTTGGAAATACCCCTCTCCCTCTACCCGGGGCTTCTGCTCTTCTTCTCATTAAATTTAAAAAAAACCCCCTTAAAAAAAATTTCCCCCATGCTGTTTGGGATAGTTTCACATCCGTCAAAATTTTTTTCTGAGTTTTTTAATGTCAAAATTTGGGTTTAAGATAAACTAATGTTTTTAGGCCCCCCCCACAAATAAAAATCTAGGCTGTTCAGGTCAGGCGAAAAAAGGGGGCCCCCAAAATTGTGGCCCCCCCGGGCCCCTACCCAAATTTTTTTTTGGTGGGCTCTATTTAAATGCTCACGAGCCAATATGCTAAAGGGGGGCGGGGCGCCATCATGCATAAACCAAAGTTGTTGCCTAACTGAAGGGGAAATTTTTTTTCAAGAAGCAAAGGCAAATCATTTTGGAAAAAACCCCCAAAAAACCCTGCCCGTTAAGGCGTCCGGGGAAAAAAATGGTCCAAAAATGGTCGGAAACGATACCGATTCAAACGTTCAGTAAAAAAATTTTTCCTGAAAATGTGTCTCTGTAATCGCATGGGGGTTTTCCGGGGCCCCAAAAAAAAGATTGTTAGGGGAAAATTTGGGTTTTTGCATTTCTTGAAAAATTTGCTTCGTCCTAAACAATTTTTTGGCATCAAAATGAGGATTTTCTTTTATTTTTTTGGGGATCCCAAAACTAAAAAATTGCTTTCGTGGTTAAAAAATCTCTGGGGGAAAAATGCCTGAACCCTTTTATGTGAAAAGGATATAACAAAAAAAACTCTTAAAAACTCCCCAAACCCTCTTGTAGCAGATGTTTAATGCCATACCTATTTTTTTTTTGGGGGTTTTGGGTTGGGTCCTCTTCGATGCATGCGGACAGCCCCCTCCACTGCCGGTTTTTTTTAAATGTACCCCGGGGCCCTTTTCCCCCCGGGAAAAATTAGCTTTAAAACTGCCAGATTCGGGGGGACGACGATGAATGTTTATAAATGTTCGTCTATCTGGGGGGCGGAAATTGGGGGGCCTTTCTTGATACAAACGCCGCGCCTCAACAGCATTACCATTTAGACCATAAAGGGGGAAAAAAATTTGTGTCATTTTCCCAAAAATTTTTAAAAAAATTTTTTATTTTTTTTTAAATAGCAAAAAAGCCCTTTTAAGATCGAAGGGGGGAAAAAAATACAAACTGTCAAGAATGATATTTAAAAAACAGTGTCTTAAAAAATTTTCAACAACAAAACAAAAAATCGCTGGCAACAGCAAAGCCAACTTGATTTATTTCAATAATAATTTTTCCCCAAAAAGCAATTTGGGTACATAAGACTTTTTTTTTAACCATTTCTCCCAAACGGTAAGTTTTTCGGCAAAAAAAAAAAAAAAGGGGTTTTTTTTTTATAATTGATTGATAATTATTATAAAAATAATTTTTTTCCCCCAAAAAAATGGCGTAGTATTTTTTTTTAAAAAATTTTTTTTTAAAATTCGTAAAGCTACGCCACTGGTTGCAAAAAAAAAAAAAGAACATCCCAAAAATGTGTTTCAGTTCAATATCTCAAACCGTCTTTGAAAAATGTATTAAAAATGAAAATAAAAATAAAAAAAAAACCCTGTATCTTAATAACTGGGGGGCCCCCCTTTATATGAACTTTTTGACTTAAAAAAAAATCCCCGAATGCCTCCTTCAAATTATGACATACCATTAAATAACACCCTGTATATGTGGCAATATCTTTTTTAAAAAAAAATAAATAAAAATTTGAAAATTGGTACACGTGTGTAACTTGATATACCCTTTTAAAAAAAGTTTAAAAAAAAATTTTTTTAAAAAAAAAAACGATGACGTCATTTTCAAATTTGGGATATGCTGTATAAAAAATTTTTTTTCATTAAAAAAAAAGGGGGAAACTAATACTAATACTAATCGAAAAGTCCCAAAAAAATTTCCGAAAAAAAACCCCTTTTTTGGGTTTTTCTGAATTTATTCCAAGGGGGGGGGATATTCCCCCCTTTTTTTTGGGAATCAGTTTCCCAAAAAGGAATAATTTTTTTAACCCCATCTAATTGGAATTTAACTCAAAAAAACCCGAGGTTGCCGAAAAATAGTTATTTTTCTAACAAGTGCGCAAAATGATACTTTTCCCCAAGCGTTAGGAACAAAATTTTTTCGAGCGTCGATAAACCAATATTGAAAGAACTAACAACATATTTATAAAGGGGAAATTTTTTGTTATAAATTTTTTAAAACCCAAAGAACAGTTATTAGATTTGTAAATTAATTCAGAACCAAAATTTATTTGGGGTGGCTTAGGGAAAGCGCTTATTGTAGGTTGGGAAAAGGTTACTTAGCTCGGGAGGGGGTTTTCAGGTCAAATTTTTTCGACATTCCTTTTTTGATTTGTGGATTCATCAATGTAGCTTCAGCTACAGCCGTTGTTTTTCACCCCCCAATCGCGACGGAAATTCCTCTCAGAATCCGCTAACAAAGTCGCAGGGGGGTCAAACTATGCCCAGTGTACTCTTCGGTTTTTTTTAATTTTGGTATGCAGCAATTTCTGAAGGCATTTTACCTTTAATTTATTCCCCCTTGCGTACTGCATGCTCCTTGTTTATACTGGACAAAAAAAGTCTGTGTGGGGTATGGGGTTTTTTCAAATATGCATATTTACGGTACAATTGCAGATAAATCCTTATTTTTTTTATCGGACCTATAAAGATTCTGGAATTTTTTTTTACTGTCAGAATTTTCACCCCTATCAAATTTTCATTACCCCCGATGTCATCAATCATTTTTTTTTAAGTTCATCTCTCCTACAAGCCCCGGGCTAACCCAAAAAATTTGCAACTTTTTTTAGAAGGAAATATTATGGTCTTCTTCAGAACTTGAAACTTCTTCTTTCTGAAATTTTTTGGTGTTTAAGTGGATGTTGTTGAAAAAACTTAAATCAAGGTTCCTTTTTTTCTTTGAGGACACATTTTAACATAAGTACTTACTCCAAAAGTAAGGTTTTATTTTTTTTCAAATCCGCAAAGTAGGCCAAAAATTCTTCTTTAATACTTTTGCCCCCTTGCTGGAGTACCAGTTGTCAAATGACTTATTGATTCTCATTTTTTTCAGAGATTTTGCGGGTAATAAATTCAAACTTACTTTTTGCTGCATCCATGATAGAATCTGGTAGCTCCTCATCGGAACTATATTTTAAATAATTATTTTTGTCGGATTTTTTTTTAATTAAAAAAAATACTATGAGCCTTTTCATAAAAAAACTTGTTTGTATTGAAAATTTATTTGTGCAATTGCTTGTTCATATGGGAAAAGAAAAAAAATCTGACATGTGTTAAAATTCCCCCAAAATTACATATTGTTGCTTGAATTTACATAATCATTTATTATTATTATACAGGGTAATTAAAAAAAGTTTTTTTTTTGTTTTTGTTGAAATAGAAAATTACGAAGTAACAAACAAAAAAGAGAATAAACTAAAACTTGCAATGGTTGGGTATTGCATGAAATAGCCTAAATTACTAAAAAAAATACATATAAATGTTGCTATTAGTAGTAACAATTTGTCTCAAAAAAAATTTTTAGTTTTGTATTTGTAGTTGTTTTCATTATTACAAAAACTAGTGTTATCAGTTCCATAACGTACTTACATTAAATACTAAAAAAAAAATTTGTAAAAATCATAATTGAAAGGTTATGATGGAATAATTTAGTGCTTTTTTTGGTAAAAAGAACAGTTAAAAGATAGTTATCTCTTGTGTTTATTTAAAAAACACGCAACTGGTCATACTTATTAAAATAACAAAATGGACCTATAAATAATAAATCTTGTCTAATGACCTTTCATAAAAAAATTCATTAACCTAGGTGCGGCATTGACCTTAAAGAAAGCGTTGCAGGTCCCAAACCCTAAATAATAAAAAAACGACCTTCTTTAAAAAAAAAAAAGTAACAATAGTTTTTAATTAACTTTTTGGGTATGCACTTTGTCGTTTTTCAATTAGCGGTTTAAAGTTACTATAAAAATTTAAAACATACCCGAGAATAAAAAAAAATAACAAAAAAAAACTCTTAGGGATTCTGTGACAAAAATCAATACTCTCTCGGACCGATCATATCGGAACTAATTTTTTTTAAAAAATGAATTGGTCACAACCATATGGAAAACAATAATGAAATGTAACTCTAAGCAATTTTTAATCTGTTATTTTTCTTAATTGTTTAGTATATAGGAAAAATTCTTGAAATGTACTTTAAAAGGGTATATATTTTTCTTGCTAAACATAACAATTAAAAAAAAGTGTGTCAGCTCGTACTTTTTCTGAATTTACCGATAGGTACCTACCATAATAAACAAAATAAATTCATTTTTTTTAGAAAGTTCTAGTTAAATTAGCAATGATTTTGCCATGTTCTTTTACTTGCCACTTAATTAATTAAATACTATAGTCTCCAAGTATACAGGGTGTTTCAAAAGTAAACATAAATCTGTTGGCAGCGTCTTCCTCTCATTAAAATAGGAAAAAAAGTTCTTATTAACATGGGTTCGAAAATGCCTACGCACACAATTTGCTTTTGTAGACCTTTTAAGGGTATGCTCAGCGCAAGCGCGTCCGCCATGTTAAAAAGGCGGCAATATGAGAGTTTCGGGCACTTTTTATAAATATGTGGGCAACAAGCATTATCACCTCAAATATTAGTGCAATTAAATGAAAAATTATTTGATGGTGCTTTATTCGTGCATCCTACCGTAAAAGCCCACAATTATTGTGTTCAGCTACGACGATGGTTAAAGTGCCATGGTCGTCGTCAAGGAGAAAATAAAGTCGAACTAGTTGAGAGGTTAGGATAATCATAATTTAGATGTCAAGTAGTACTGCATTCTACTTGTGTGAAATAAATAAAAGTTATTACAAAAAAAAAAAATAATTCTGATTTCTAGGTTTTTAGCGAGGTTCTAGTTATTTTTACCTGCTACGAAATGTATTATTTGAGGTTATGGCGCAAGCTATTATATTTATAATTAATAAAATATACTACCTTATCACTAGTTTTTTTCTTTACTCAACTGATGGAGTCTAGATACTCGGTTGTTGGACTACATTTTCCTTCAAAATAAAGTGAATAAATATATGTGTAAGACACCCAAGATACGTTAGTACTTAGGCATCAGCTTTCGCGGACTCTCCCAAAATAAAAAAAATTAACAATATCAATTCCTTGAATTCGACCATCACCTCGTCCACACCACTTCACCCACAAATCATATTTAACACGAAGATATATCTACAGCAACAAAGAAATTTCTGTACAACTTTTAAAAAAATATTTTAATAAAGATTTGGTGTTACTAAAAACTACTTACATTGGTAGCCTTGTCGTTTTTTCTATACACCAAAAGTGGTAAGTGGTTGTATTGGTATTATTGGCCACACACCACTTTGAGCCGGTACCTTTTTTCTCCCTTCAGCGGTTTTAGAATATATTGAGGAATATTACCCTTCTAATATTATTCCCAAAGGGGTTTAACTCAGGTTAAGAAAAAATTATACATGTATTTTGAAGCCCGGATAGTATCACTGATGCCATCAAAGCGATTTTCACCTTAATCCTGCACAAGAGCTATTTTCAGGCCTGATTATAACTAAAAATCAATGATGAGGAAAATACTTAAGGAATCACACATTACTATCTACTAATTTAATGTCTTATATGTTATGCTAATGAATATTAAGTGTTTTTTTTATTTTCAGTTTAAGGAGAGGACCTGGTGCTAACGTACAAGATAGTAGTGGATACTCACCACTTCACCATGCTTCATTAAATGGACATACGTAAATAATCTTTATTTATTAATAATACAAATTCAATACAAAAATTAAAAACTTTAATTTTTCCTCTATGTTAAATATTCTTAGATTAGCATACATACTTTACATTAGGTAGCATAGGCTCTAAATAACTACATATCTGTGGTAATTTTAATGAAAATGTTTATTTTTTCAATAATAATGAAATATTTAGTATCGTTACTTATATTTTTAACCTTTTCTATATTCTAAATTTTTTAGTTTTTTACTACTATTAAACCGTGCTTTTCCCAATATTATCGATAAAGGGGGCATCTCCCTTCCCCCACTTGGTCCGGGAAAATTGGAAAAGAAACCCTTTTGTCTGGGCCTGAATGAATGTGAACTAACGGAAGAATAAAAAAACATGTCCCAAAAATTTGGTTGCCACGAAGAACGGATCAAGCAAATAGAACTAGAATTTATATTTAGTCCCGTAACTGAAGATAAATCCCCAAAACTGAAAATAAAACTGTAAGTTTTTTTTTTTAAAACCGGGGAAAAATTTATCCAATTTTACGTGGGGAATAAAAAAAATTTTTTTTAAAAAAAAAAAAAGTTTAAAAACCAAAAAATGGGCCTACCATTTTTTTCCAAACCCCAAAAATTTTACAAAAAACCTCGATAAATAAAATGATTTTCTAAAATCCGGGGAAAATTTAAAACCCCGAGGGGAAAAAATTTTTTTTCAAAAAGTAAGTATAGTGAGGAAAATTTTTTGGGGGCATTGAACACTTGCTAAGGCCATTATAAAAAAAAAGTTTAAAAAAAATATTTTTTTTAAAAAATATCAATAAATTAATGAGATACTCCCAAAATATTGGAAAAAACAAATACCCTTTTTTTTTAAATTCTAGAAAAAAAAAAAACCCAAACTCAAAACTGATAGGTACGGTTTTTTCCCTTCCATAAATTTGAATGATTAAAAACTTTTCCCCTAATGGAACAATTCATCCCCCCCATAAGGGAAACTATGAAGATAGCGTCATTCTAGGGGCTTTTGGGCCGGCTATCTCGAAAATATCGATTTTTCAAAAAAAAATTTGGGGGGCCTTTTTGTTCAAGGCGTCTTCTTTTTTGGAACAAAAAAATTTCAATTGTATATTTTGGCAGATAATGCGGGGGAAAACCCTTTTCGGGGGGGGCCTTTTTGCCCTTTACCTTTTAACGTTATAAACTTTTTTTTTTCCAAAAACACCCCAAGATCGAAGAATTGCCCCCCAAAGGGAAAAACCCGTACAGATTTATTTACAGCTTTGTCCCCTTTATTTTTTACTAATTTAGGATTTTGGAATTTTGACAAAAAAAGTTTAGTTTTTTCTTTTATTACATTAGTGACATCTTTAAAAAGTTTTGGTTTTTCTGCCTTTTTCTTTATCAGTGATATTATGTTCAAAATGTTATGGATGGGGCTCAAACCGATCCCCCCAATCTTTTGTACCTTAAATAGTTTTGTTTTTGTTTTTTAGTCTTTTATACTATGTTGCGTTTTAAAAACAGTACGCATGTTTTATTTATTTCTTATTTATTTAATTTTATCTAATAAGTAAGGTAAGGTTGGTGGTAAAATTAGATTATTAATAAACCTGTTTTAATTTTTTGCTCAATTTGGTTGTTTAAACTTAAGAAATTAATTATTTATAAAATGCAAAATGCAGATTTTAAATAAAAATGTTCAGCATGTTTAAAAAGTGTTACTAAATTTAAATAAAATATTATTTTGGCATTCGTTTTCGCTTCAACTTTAATAAACACTCATGCAGACTAGCCCCTTAAAATGACACCTGTTATCGGTCAAAATTGCCACTTTTTTTAAAAGTAGGCCATAAGAGGCATACATTAAATGATTAAAAAAAAAATAAAAGTTGTTTCTAATAAAAATACATAAGTCCCAGTTAGGTGGCACCAAATGCTATAAAAACCAAAAACATACGCAATGCATTACGATACCGGATTTTCTCAGCAGTTTCTGCCACCTAAATTTGACCTTTGTATTTTTATTAGGAACATTTTAAGGATTTTAAACATGGTTACTATTTAAAACAAAATTTAAAAATAAACACATAAGTGTTTATTTGTAAAAGCGAACCAGTTACCTTAACTTTGCATCAAATATGTTAAAATTTTTAAATCCTAATTTTGATGATTCCAAAAAAAAAAAAAAAAAAGTAACAAAGGCACAATCTTTGTAAAAACTATTAGTAAATAAGTAATTACTAAAACCTTAATATGACTTAAATGAAGGAGACTTTTATTTTTTTACTTGTCAAAAATAGTGAAAAAATCAACTGTATTGTTGGTGGCTAAGACATTTTATAAAAACCCCAAAATAATGTAATTTTTAACATTTGTACACACATTTGTAAAAAAAATCAATTTTTAACAGACGACATGTATCATTTTAGTGAGCACTTCTATATGATTCGGACTTTTTGAAAGACCCTGTAAACTTTAAGCTTTTTCTACCCTAAAGAAACTGCATGCAAAAGTTTTCAAAGTTACCTTGCTCTATGTCAAAATAAATTAACCCAAAATAAATTAAAGTTTTATACACTCGAAACCAGAAAATATATATTATTTTATAAGCTTTAAAGTAGAAATGTAATATTTATCTTATTTAATATCTCCGGATAAGTCCTCAAAGTACAAAGGGAGAGATAGTGGGTTTCCGTCTTAAACTTCAAAGTTATGATTCGCTGCGGTATCTTTTGAATTAAACTGAATTTAATATTCAAAGTTTCCCATGGAATTTAGCCAATGCTCTTCTACGTAACCGTCATGTTTCGTGTTTGTTGCAAACTTTTATAATGTAAACAAACTTGCTATGATCTTTTCTACGGCGTATTCGCTGGACCGAAAACTGAATTGGATTCAGTCAGCTGCGTCAGTTGCAGTTCCGAGTCGCATAGGGAGAGAATTTTGGAGTTGTCGTTGATGAAACTTCTGTTTTTATTTCGGAGATAATTACTAAAATAATGAGATTTTAAGTCGGGAATTTAGATTTACTTCTTTTTGTTTTTTAAATCTGTTTTTCCACAAACATTTAATTTTTTTTTATTAGGTTTGGTTCATCTACTAGTAATTTAGAAGATTAACCAAGTACAGTGAATTTTAAATATTACGTTTAATTGGTGATTTACTTTACTTTTGTTTTAAGTAATTATTAAACAAAAGTATAAAATGTGGAGAATATATTTAAAATTAGTTTCGTTTTATAAAAGTTTTTTTATGATTAAATACAATTATATCAGGCACTAAAAAACAAAATAATGTTGGTGTTTAATAAATGTCTATACAGTAAAATTTGTCTATAAGGGGCACCATAAAATTAAGAATAATTGTCCTTTATAGACGGGTGGCCGGTTTTGCCAGGTAACAGCAAGGAAGTTTAAAGGTGTATGGAAGCCCAATACTGTAGAACAAAATTGTCCAGGCGTGCAGGGCAGCGGGAATCGGGGATTGGCCCAGCGGATTTCGCGCAATGAATCGTAAGTCAGAGCCGGACTTCCATAATTCTTTGTTACTATCTATAAAGTTGACATCATCAAATGTCAAATTCAAGCATTCACTGTTTTTTTTTTGCACAAAATTGTTGGTTATTAAACGATACTACCATAGTATATTTAAAATTATTGTGTAATATTGAATTTTATATCATCTGATATAATATGGAAATAATTTACAGCCTTCTATTTAAATGGTCGATATTTTTGGGAGTTTTGTATTTTTACCAAAAATCTTTGTAAATAAATAAAAACACGTTTTTTTTAAAAAAAAATTTCAAACATTGTATGATAGTTTCACCAATTTTCTGATAAAAGAATTTAAGTTAGTGTAAATGAGTTTAATCTAATCCTAAGATTGTGGTTGTACATTAAAAAGTGAAAATTTTTATAACTGCTTTTTAGGCATATACTTTTCACTAATAACATTCATGAGACAGAATAACAGTGGTTAAAAATGTTTAGTAACCTTTGGTACCTAGGTATCCATTGTAACAGTAACCGTTAAATATTATGTGTCTACAGTATGTCGAGCTTAAAAAGTTGATAATGTAAGTTTAGAAATCAAAATTCTAATTTCTTTTTAAACAAATACAGAAAAAGCAAAAAGGAACTTTAGAATAAAATTGTACTTCTTTTTATTCAAGTAGAGGGACCTGTATATATTAAAATTTGCCTGGTCTGCCCAGTATTTAATAATTTTGATCCTTTAAAAGAATGTACTAAATTATTAAATGAATTAAAAGTACCTAAATGTAAACCTTATTTCTTTTTAATAATCCACAGAAATACACAAATATTGTGGAAATCATCTAAAAGATAGGTAAGATTGCCTTACTTTTCTCACTGCTATTTCCTATGAAATTTTCATTTTCTATTATTCATAATTGATATATTATTATTTATTCGGTTACCTAACGTTACGTCTCATAAGAAGCACCTAATTTAAATATAAGAAATACTTACCTAAAGTAAAAAATACCGGGTATGTTACCCTTAGATTTGCAAGACAAAACCATACAACCTTTAGTCATTTTGTTACGATGTTATAAGTAACAAACAATAAACACAAAATTATAGTCACAATTTAATAAACACTAATCACTAAAATAAGAAAGTTTTTATCAATCCATATATAATCACACAAAGCAAAACAATCAAAACTAATACGGCTTTCATAAAAGTATAATGTGTTGCCTAACTACACACTGATTTATCAGTGTGTAAGTAGGGAACACATTAAATTATTTCGTGGAATTTCGTTATTGCGCAAAATCGGCGGGGCCAACTCTGACAGTTATTTTCATACTGGGCTGGACATTTTTTTGATCGAATGGGCCATAGCATTGGGCTTCCATACACCTTTAAACTTCCTTGGGAAACAGTTGTTCAACCATTCAAGGCTACAAAATTTTCCATTCAAAAATTGCTTGCTGCCTCAATTGCGTTTTGTTTAATTAACGGTCCAGATATTGGAAAAATTTTACCTTCTGCTTTGCAGAATTAATTGTAGAAGACTTGATCCACTGTAAATTCTACCGACTTCGGGAACTTCCTTTTGTATTCTAAATTAACACATTATTTAAACATTCGTTTTAGTTCAGCTTTATTCCTAATGATAATATTTATATGGGATTTTCCAACCGCAAACTTTTCAGCCAGTTTTCGCGAACCCAAAGCGTACCTTTCACTTTCCGCGATAACATCAATTTTTTTCCGTTAGTGACAAACCTTTTCATTTTAGGGACATGATTAAACACTTTTCGATTCCAAACACGATAACTTTATTCTTATCGATTAAAAACACAACTAAAAATATAATGTGAAGATAATCCCTCTATAGCCACTAATGCTATTTGAACCTGGCCATAAATATTATTGTTGGATATTTTCACCTTTAAAATTTGCAGAATACAATCGTAAAATAATGAAATACAAATCAGCCCAAAGAAATAGGTTATAAAAATTGAGATTTGTCTGGTCGTGGCTGTTTTATAAAGGGTATTTATATAGGGAATTTCCTATAAAGTAGATTTTTGTTAGCTTGAAAGTGACCGATAACACGGGTGGCCGATATAAAAGGGTGTCCGTTAACACAAGTTTAACTGTATAATTTTAGAAAAATAATATTTTTCTGTAAAAATAAAATAATTTTTATAACAATAAAGAATAAAAACATTGTTTCGCTTACTTGCAAGATGAGACCACTTTGTTACTGGTTACAGGGTTTAGATTTGTGCTCTTACAAAGTCGATTGACCCTTCGGAACTTGCAGATCACTAAAAAAATACTCGAAAAACTATTTATAAAATAAAAAAAGTTATTCAGCTTTTGGTTATTGTTTAATAAAGACGGAAAATGTAGCAAAATTTACCCTGGAATACTGTATAGTTTCTAGATATTGGAGACAAAGAAAATAATTACAATAAAACAGATTCTAGTTAAGGTATTTATTTCACATGTCTATTGTTGGTTAGTTTGCTGGTTTGAGCAGGGTTGGTCTCATGTTCATATATACACTAGATTCTTTTGGCTCATTGAGTTCCCCCTACTTGTTATAGAAACCTACTTCACCAAATTAAGTCTAATAGATGATTTTTTTTAGACTATATATATTTTAAAAGGATATGTTCCAGGATGGCGCCTTTTCGATGGATTTTTAAAGTATCTCGTTTGTTAGTAAAATATAAATTAATTTATAAACTAGTGACTTGGTTTATTTGTTTTTAATCGGTTACACTTTTAAAGATAATGTAAGTTGTTTTTTTTAATAGGACATCTTGTATATTTTTAACTATTTGTTTAAAAAAAAAACCTTATTAAACCATGTTATATTAAAAAAAGTAATTTGTAAAAAAAAATATGAAAAAAAAAACATTAAAAACATGCACTTATTGTAACACATTTTATTATTTTTTTAATATTTACTACCATTTTTTATTATTTTATTATTTTTTATTATCTACTTATTTCTTATTATTTTTTAAAACAATTTATAGGCAACTAGTTTTCTTATTTTTTAAAATTAAAAATAAAAAACCCATAGAAGAGGAAATTTTATCCCAAAAAAAAAAAACATATATTTCGGGAAGTAAAAAAGGCGGAAATTTAAGGGAAAATTTTAATTTTAAAATTTAAAAAAGGGTCATATAAATATGGAACAAAAATCCCGGGTTTTAATAAAGGTTTTTCCCTTCCCATATTTGTTGTTAGATTACTTTGGGTATACGAAATGTAATTAAAGGCGTGGTCTAAAAAAAAAAAACCAAAATTATTTTTTTAAACAAAATTTTTAAATAAGAAACCCCAAATTTTAAAAAACCATGGGGGGCCTAAAGGTATAAACTTGAGAAAAAAAAATCATGAAAAGGGATATTTCTGGACCTTTGTTTTAAATTTTTTTTACTTTTAAATTAGAATTGACCCTTAAATTTTCCTCACACTATAACACACTGTAATAAAATTAATCTTGGGTATTAACTATTTTTTTTTTAACCCTTAAGATTGTTTATTTGTTTAGTATAGGGATTAGCATGTGGAAATAATACAGAACAAAATCACACTTTAAAATTTTAATAAATTATTAAAATATTTTGTAATACAAAATTAGACCCCGTTTTGTTGTATAATAATTCGGGTTAAAAAAATTTTGGATTCCAAATAAAAATTTTTATTATTTAAAAAAAAATACAAAAATATTTTATTTTCAGTCCAAAGATGACGAGACAGCTCTTCACTGTGCTGCCAGTAGGGCCCAAACGGCTGTAGTTAGTGTTCTTTTGGGAGCACGTTTGGGATCCGGTATCAGAAATTGTAGAGGCAAAAAGTTTGGAATTGGCAGCTCAATATGGAAGGTAAGGATTTTTTGGTTTTTCGCAAAACTGAAAAATTTTTTGAATACTGTGTTTTCTAGGAACAGTTTAAATCACTAAAAAAAATTTGTAAGAATGTGTAGAGTCTTTTTTACTTTCTGGGTTTGGGAAACTGTGGACTTCTGGTAAGAACAGACCCTATGTTGATTCAATGTTTGAAAGGACAACACCTGATATTATATTTCCCCAACCCCACTCTTTGGCGAGTAGAAATGGACACAAGTAAGTAAATGCCAATATTTTTAGAGTTTTAACATTTTTTTTTTTAACTTCCCCAATTGCAACAGCTTAATTTAAGTTGGTTGATCATTAAAAAATCCAAAACAAGCGGGTTTTTATTATAATCATTTTACTTTCGGTCATAATATCTACTGTTTTTTTTTTCAAAATTTTAAAAATTTTTTTAAAAATTTTTATGTTTTCCCAAAATTTTTTTTTTTTATTAAAAAAATTTTTTAAAATGTCTAATTGGTATTTTAATTGTTGGTTTTTGAAAAAAATCAGGAATTTGGAAAAGCGGAAATTTTATTGTTTAAAATTTTTATAAAAAGAAAATTTACATAACAGGGTGTTGGGAAAATCGTTAAATTTTTTTTTCAATGGGAAAAAATGTTAGTAATTTTTCAAAATGCGAGACCCCCCCGGGGTTAAAGAAAGGGGAAATTTTAAATTTTTTATTTTTTTTTTTCCCGCCATATTACATTTATTTTTCCTCAATTTAGTTGATGTTCGGCATACGAACCAAGCTTTTTGGGGTTTTCTAATATTGTACCTTAAAAGTAGTTCTTTTGAACACCGCTAGAGGGCACTTTACCTGAAACACAAAATTTATTTACTTCCTATCTTTTTTATTTAGACAAATATTGCAAATTTAATATACCATCTTAGACAATTAAAAACTAAAAAAAAATGTACTTTTATCAATGTGATAAACCAACCCTTTAGCCACTAATCGACATCAAAGTTTTCTCAGTTTTATCCAAAAAAACCATGTATTTAAATATAATCAACAAATCAAGTCGCTTGTGTAAATTTGGAAATTTAAAAAATATTGGTTACATTACTGTTGAGTTTAAAATAATTTTTTGTTAAAAAAATACATTGCTATAAATGGAATGAGAATATTCACATATTAAGTACCGGATATGCATTTTTGTTAAGGGCAAGACATGGGTATGCCGAAGAGGCCCGGCGGATTTATATTGCACTTATCCAAAAGAAATGCTCCATGTGCACGAACTTTCATCAACATTTACAGACGATGGTGAGATAGGTTCTTTTAAAATTGGGTTTTTCAAAAAAGGCAGAACAAGGCATGTTAGAACTGTTAAAAAAGAACAAAGAGTTATCAAAAAGTAAAGAAAATCCAAGTATTAGCACAGGAATCTTGCTTTACAAGAGGGAATTGCTAATTCTACAGTTGGCAAATTCTTTGAAGAATTCTGTCCCCTTTCAAGGGTTCAAGCACTTTATGAGGGGGACCCAAATACGACTGGACATGTGCAATAGTCTTTTGGAAAAATATAAAGAAAATAACCAGTTCATCGAAATAATTTTGTTTACTGACAAGCAGCATTTGCGAGATGGGGGTTACAAAATTTTTGTAATACGCACGAATGAAATTATAAAACCTCACGCCATTGTAGAAAAAGATCAGCAAGGTTTTTTTGGGGGCCCTTTGAAAGCTTTGCCTTTAAGACCGGTAAATGATATAAATGATTTGCGTCAACGGATAAAGAATGGTTTTGATATTATTAGAAATACAGTTGGTATATTTTTTCGCATAAGAAGACATTTTTCAAAAAGCATTAGAAAATGTATAGAAATGAATGGGAGGCATTTTGAAAATATGTTATAATTTTTCCGTTATTAAAGAATCAATTTTATAAGTTATCATTAAGATTAGTTACATATTAAATTACTGTTAAGTTTTCTGTTGACTTTTAAAAAATTTAAAATTAATTAAAAATTATAAAATTAATTTTTTTTAAAAAACAATTTTTTTTATGAAACTGATGAAAACTTTGATGTCGATTTGTGGCTAAGTTGTTAGGTTTATCGACATTGATGAAGAGTACATTCTTTTTGAGTTTTTAATTGTCTTTAACTGTTATATTTAAATTTCAATATCGGCCAAAAAAAAAGGATAGGGAGTAAAAAATTTTGTGTTTTAAAGGGAAAGTGCCTCTGGGGTTTTAAAAAAAAACTCTTTTAACATACAATATTTTGAACCTAAAAAGCTGGTTCGTATGCCAAAATTAACTAAATGATGGAAGAAAATTTTAATACGGCGGAAAAACAAAACAAAAATTGAACTTTGCACCCCCGTATTTTGGTAACCAGGAGACCCCGACATTTTGCCAAAAATTTTAAAAAATTAAAAAATTAAAATTTAAAATTTAAATTAAATTAATATTAAATTATATATATATATATATATATATATATATATATATATATATATATATATATATATATATATATATATATATATATATATATATATATATATATATATATATATATATATATATATATATATATATATATATATATATATATATATATATATATATATATATATATATATATATATATATATATATATATATATATATATATATATATATATATATATATATATATATTTACATTTGTTTACATATTATATCTGATAAAATAGTTTTTATCTGGTTGAAGGATGGATGAAGGTCGCCTCTAATTCTCTTTCTTTACGAACCATACACTTTTGCATACGTTCAAACCACTTGTTAAACCATTTTTTTATTCCCTTGGAGAACCCTCAAAACAGGATTTTTTAGTACGTCAAAGACTCTATCCGCCGACGAAAATTGTTGTCCACGCAAATTATTCTTGATATTTGAATGCAAAAAAAAGTTACTTTATGTCAAATTAGAACTGTACGGTGAATGACTTTTTAACTCGATTTTTGAAGTGCTCAAATAGTTGGTATTTAGAGAAGATGTGTGACAGTTGGTATTGCTTTTTTTGTAACTTTAGTTCTTAATAATAATAAGTACTTTATGTCCAGTGTTAAACTGCCAGTTGCTAATTATTATTAAATTAATTTTAATAGTAAATTTTATTAAATTTTATTTTAAAGTATATTATAAACTACCCAGACTAATGTTTAATGGTTACTTTATTTTTCTGGGATAAATTAGGTAGAAAAAAAATAGTAAAATGTTACTATTCAAATTGCATTAAGCTATTTTTAAACATAAAAAATATTGAAAAATAGAGATTTTAACATGTTTTTTTTTTATTTTGTTTTATTTTAAGACGGATTTATAAATCTTGTAAAAAAAATCATAAAAAAAAATTTTTTTAGTGTTAATTTTTATTTTGTAAATAAAAAAGAGTTTTTTTAAGTTTTTTGTTAATAAATTGCATTTATTTAGG
The DNA here is from genome assembly GCA_019359885.1 of Listronotus oregonensis. Lineage (NCBI taxonomy): Eukaryota > Metazoa > Arthropoda > Insecta > Coleoptera > Curculionidae > Listronotus > Listronotus oregonensis. The sequence continues at coordinate 42,978 of JAHBCN010004690.1, read as the reverse complement.
TTTAATTATTATTAGTAATTTGTTTTACATTCTAAATTAAAAGACAAATCAATAAAAAAATCAAAAATATTAATTTTTTGATTTGTCCGATATTTTTGCAGTTTTTTTTTTAATTGAAAAATTGTCATTTTTTATTTTTTTTTAGTTATTCTATTTTTCATGACTTTTTAAAATAAAAGTATATGACAACTGAAAAAAATTATTTATTTTGATTTTACATCCCCAAAAATTGGAGCCACTCATGTAAGCAATTACACCCAGAAATCTTTTATATCTGAATTTACGCGTTTTCTCTATTTTTTGCTGTTTGGCCCCAATTTTAACTAACACAGATTCATGTTTAGCGGAAAAAAATACGCTGAAAAGTCTGACAACCAGCTCACAACTTTTTTTTGTGAACCTCTGTTACCACTTATTTAAGGAAATATTACATTTTTTAAGTTTTTAGTTATATTGTCGCAAAGGTAGATTATCCCTTTAGGATGTACAAAAAATTTGGATCTTTATAGAATATAAAACAGGTATATTTTCTATATTCTGGAGAAGCCAAATAATTTGTTCTACCCGGACTAATGTTAACCATAATAGGTAATAGCAAGTAAATTGATCTAGCTGTGCAATTAGGAGGTCCTAAATATCTAAATCACACACGTATCATCGTAATTATAACATGGTTTATAAACAGCAATATGGCATATTCCAGCAACTGATGGCATCTCGATGCAATCTGCTTCATTTACGCATGATAGCCCATACATATTACATCAGCCTGGACTAAACATGCATGGTTGTTAAAATAAATTCATGAAGGGAATATTGTATAATATCTATTTATAGTTAATAAGGGGAATTAACAAATTTATGGACATGTAAATTAGATAGTTAGGTACAGTTTTTGGAAACTGAAATATATTTTAAATTAATAATAATTGCTGCTTTTTTCTTGGTTTTTATGCAGCTTCATCGGTAACCTATACTAGACCAAACCTTATCTGTAAAAAAAAACAAGAGTTGTTGTATGTACGAGGTGGCAGGCATGTTTTTGCCAAAAATCCTTTCTAAAGATGTATATAATAAAAATCGAGATATGCTCCTCTTTTGAAAGGTCCGGAACATGTATCCATTTATAAAATGTAAAAAATATATTTAAAAAAAATACTAAAATCGCCCATAATTATGTAAGTGTTGGTTGTAGATATAATTATTGTAGTGAAGGACATTTTTAATAAAAATATGGATATTAAAAACAAAATTAAATTTTTAACACCTAATAATACCAGAGGTCCATAAAAAGGGTGTGTGCTGAATATCGGATTAAAATTTTCTGGTGTATTTTTTTTGCTGAACACGAATTTAAAGTCAAAATTGGAGGAAAACCAAAAAATTTTAAAAATGCGTAATTAACATTTTTTTTTTTAATTTAAAGCGTCAATATTTTTAAAACTGTAAAAATACACAAAATTTTATAGGACAAAAATTATGTATTTTTACAAGGCCTTTAATTTAAGTTATATAACCTTGTTGTCTAAATGCAATGTTTTTCGAGTTATAATCAAAAAACCGAATTTTAGGATTTTTTGGTTATAACTCAAAAAATTAAAAATTAAATTTGTTTTTATTTTTGGATTTTTTCTGCAAATTTCGGGTGATGTGGGAGTCAAATAAATAAAATAAATGATTTATAGTAAAACACAACAAAAATCACATTAATTTAAAAAAAAAACTATTTTGGACTGAATTTTTTTGTCAAAATTACATTTTCGTTTATATATCCTTTATCATTTATTTTATCAAAAAAATTTATATAACTTTTTATATAGAAAATTTGAAAAGCTTAATTTTTTGTTTAATTAAATTTTTCATATTTCCTATAGTTTATATAGTCGGAGGGGAGAGGCGGAGACAAAATTCACAGTGCCGGAACCGGTATATCGTATGGAACGGCCAAGCAGTTCATATCAGCTTGGACACAAAGAGAAAATCTTCGGTACTGGCATAGACTTCCTGGTCTCAGACAGTCGAAGACCTTCATAAGCCCACCGAACCAACAATGTACTGTCAAACTACTGGAGCAATCAAGGGTACACCTTAAAACTCTAGTGGGACTGTACAGGGGGCACTGCAAATTGAAATACCACATGCACAAGATCGGCCTAGCGGAAGACGCTGAATGCCGCATGTGCATGGAGGGGGATGAATCGGCAGAACACATACTGTGTTCGTGTCCAGCAATGGCACGACTAAGATTCGCAATCCTCGGCAATGACACCTTGTTGCCGGGTGAGGTGAAAAATCTCTCTCCCAACAGGATCATCAGATTTATTAGGAGTCGCGGTGGAAGGGCGTTATACTCACTCACTTTAAACCTACCTACCTACCTACCTATATAGTCGTACTCCAAACATTCCGTGGTAGCAGGTTTCTACCGGTAAATGCAAAGTATCGGTTTGTTGGCTTTTTCTCAATTTTGTGCTTTTTGACTTCCAATTTTGATTTTAGATTCGTGTTCAGCAAAAAAAATACGCCAGAAAATCCCAGTCCGACACGCAGCACACACCACTTTTTTGTGGGCCTGTGTAATTTTAGTTTGTTAGGTATTGTAGTGATTTTTGGCCTAATTGTTTTTAAAAACTATTTAACTTTTTGTTACAGACTTTATCAAAAGGAACATTTTAAAAGTAGAAAAAAATTAAATAAAAAATATTAAAAACTAAAATATATATAGGAAAGATAAATATTTTTCTCTTTATCATTACATCGTTATTATTCTACATTAAATTATGTAATTTAACATCAGTATTCTAGTTACCTGTAAAAAAATTAAGAAAGGTATGTCAAGTGGTTTCTGAGATATATAAATTTAAAAATCGACCATTGAAACCAAGTAAAGGGACGCATGTTAAACATATTTTCATTATTTTCTAAAAAAAAGGTTTGCCGTTGGAAAAAACCAAAACAGACAATTTTTGCAAAAATATTGTGGTATTTAAAAAAATAAAATAAAAAATTTAATGAAAAAAATGTTACAGTAAATATTTTTATGTACCGGGTAAGTATATTTCGAAATTTTCAAAAACACGTTAAATAATAAAATTTTAGAGAATTTAAGGTTCATAGTTTAAAAATATTTTTAAGTATATAGAGCGTGCCGAATGTTATATAAGTTTTTTTGAATAAAATACCCTTTTTTAATTTATTTTTAGATTTACATAAAATTTATATATTGTTTGTTAATAATGGTATATACCTATTTTTCTTATTTTTTTTAAAGATATACAGGGTAATTCATGGAGAAATGTCAATACTTCAGGGACGTATTCAGGGTCCAAAAATAAACATAAAGGTCTATACAAATATGAGTCCGCAAGGCCTTCGTTTCCGAAATACAGGGTGTTTTTTTTTTAATTATTAAACCTAGTTTATATGTTTTTGAACATAATTAAAAAACAATAATTTTATTGAAAATTAAAATATATATTGTTTAATTGAACATTTTGTTTATTTTTTAAAATTTTGCTATAATAAAATCAGATGCGTCGTATTTTTTAAAAGAAATTTAAGTTAGATGCTACGGGTTATTCAAAATAAATGTATACATTTTAAATAATTAAACTTAAAAAGTTTTGACTTTTTTAAATGCAACGCTAGGTATATTTTTATTTTATTCCACATATTTTACAAAACACTACAACTATTATTAAGTATGCGATATACTTATTTTGAAGAGTTTACGTTTTATTTATTTTTTTTAATTTTATATTTCGGTCGTTGTGAAAACATAAACAAATAAAAATAATAAAAAGTTCTCTACCAATTAACTTGATTAATTTTAAATTATTATTACATACTACATGTTTAAAAACATGCCCGTCTGCTTGGGTACACATGTTTAGCCGTTTTACAATATTTTCTTGCACGATCATTTGCATAAAGGGTGTTATTGCCCTGCTGGCATCCCTTATCCGATTTTTTATGTATTGTCTTTTGGTGTTGTAGAGAAATTTACAATAAACACAATTTTTTATGTAGCCCCAAAAAAAAAAAGGGTTGTTAGGTAGCATGATCGAGGGGGCCACCCAATGAATCCATCCTTGCCGATCCATCTTTGTGGGTAATGATTGTTAAAAAAATTCCGAACTTCCCAATGGTAATGAGCAGAAGCTCCATCTTTTAAAACAGTTTAAAAACCCGTTGAGTGGTTCGCGAAAAAGAAGGACCATTAACTCGAAAATTTTTAGTTTCACACCATACATTAAGCGACCAATGGTTTTGGTTTTAGATTCCCGGACCCAAAAAAAGATTATCGATTAACCGTTCCATTACTGCAAAAAATAGCTTTATCGGAAACATTATTTTGGACAACAAATTCTGATCGGCCTCTATGACTTTATTTATGAGGGTACAAGAAGGTACCCGTTGTTGAAAATTACAGTCTAGAAGTTCTTCGTGTAGTTCCATATGAAAAGGCTAATATTTGTATTTTCTCGTAAAAGTAGAATTTCGTAAAAATGCCCACCTTGATAAAGTTGACAAATAACTTGCTGTTTTTAGGCAAATTGTGGATATTGCATATCGTTCGAAAGGGTTTTAACTGAAGATGTTTTTGATTAATTAAAAATACTCGATCATTTCTAGTTTTTTATTTTTTAATGCAATGCAAAGTTGGCTTGAAATTATTTTTTCTTTTTTTTTTGTGGTTTGAGAGCCAATATTTTTCTTTGTAGCTGTCATGTGCCCCAATTATTAAATTTGTTTGATTCCAGTATTAGTCAAGATTAAAATAAAATAGAAATGTTGTCAGCTTCATGATTTTTCAAAAAGTTATTTCAGTTTAAAATTTGAAAATTGAAAATTTCGAAAAGAAAATTCTTAGGGCCCAGGTCAAAATATCTGGGTGGACCGCATAGCAGGCGGCCCCATCTATCTCAGATTTACATGTGCCGAACACCCTGTATATTAACAATGCTTTTCTGGATCAGTGCTTGTATAAACTTTTTTCTTTTCATATCATATTCAACGTAAATAATCTTATCCCATTCTTATTCTAACAATATGAACGAATGCTGTTTATCATATAAAAGTTATTAAGTTTATAGATTTTATATATCCATAGTATAGAGCAGTAACATGATGTGCTTTTACCGTTAAGCATGCACCGATGTGTGAGAAGTCATTGTAGCGAATAAATCCAGAATTGGCGCATTGATAAATTTCACAGGTGCATGCAGCAAACAAGCTGTTGCACAGAAACACCCCACGAGGCCTTTTGTGTATATCGGCTGTGATAGGAAGGTGCACCGGCTTTAGTGCCGTGATGCAAACACCTAATGCGATCCAAATGCACATTTCAGCGTTTGGGTTACTGGTTCAATCAATTAATGGTCATTTGCTCTACTAATTGGCGGGCATTTTACGCACGCCAAACGTTATTAGACTTTACGCGTTTATGCACGTATTGTTAAAAAATATTAATTATTTTTTCCAACTAATATCCATTTAATTAAAAAACCTATTATTTATTTTTATACATTAATTAAAAGTGTTATCGTTTTTTTTAAATATTTGTTTATAAGTTGATGTATTTTCTGATTATTTTAAATATTTTACATTGTATTTATGCTATTGAGTGATTCTTTAATATTGCAAAAAATTTGACAGCAAACTTACTGGATGAACATCCGAAAAAAAGTTCCTTTAAACTTTTCTGAACTACAAAGCGCTAAAGTTTAACAAAAAGTATTGTCTAGTCGAGAAGTGTGTTTCCTGCGAAAAATAGTTAAAAGGCTTCGAAAAATATGAGCGATATCTCATTCGACGCGGAAAGCAAATCTGAGAAAGGTCCTTTAGATTTTTTCTGCCAATAAAAATTCAATTGTTATCGAAAAAAAACCCTTTCGATTTTTTATTATAACTCCAAAACCATAAGAGATAGCGGAAATTGCAAAAAGGTCTCTAAAGATAAGGAAATTCTTAATAAAAAAGACTTAACTCCCGAAGTTCTATCACCATTATTTATAATTTTAATTTAACATTGAAATATTTTTGGTTGCGCGCTTGGCGTCAAAACGGGGTACGTCACACTTAATATTTTTTAAAGTATTAAATAATAATTGATTTTTTTTTTAAATATGGTGTATTTAGAACACTTGAAAAAATTTATTTTCGCTAAAAATTTAACTTAAAGTTAGTTTTTTAATAAGTAAGACAAAAATTATTTCATCCTCGTTGTGCATTAAAAAAAATGCATAAATAATTGTATAAATTTTTCGCGTCGTGAAGCCCTTATTATATTTTTAATGCTTTGTTTATAATAACTTTATAACTTTGACAATATTACTTTAATTTTTTATTTTTTGTCAAAATTATAAAATTATTATAAACAAAGGATTAAATTTTTTTAAATTTTATGGCGTTATTTTGTTAAGTATGTATTTCAGTTTTCTTAAATCTAACAATGTAATGTTTCTGTGAATTTTGCTACATTAACCTAACAAAAAAATACCTGATCTTTAAAGTCAAGCATAATGTAAACCATTTTTGCTTAACAATTTTTGCTGGATCTCTAAAAATAAAGTGGTGGAGGGTATTAAATTTAAAGGTTTCCGTAAAAAATACTCTGTATCTTCAAAACCGCTAAGCCGATTTTAACAAGCTTAGGCTAGTTGACAAGAGATATCCTTGGGCTATAAATGTAATAATATTTGAAGTTTTGTTATTTTCACATGTCGCCGCTAAAAGGCTTTTTTCGATATAGAAATGGTTCATTTTCTCAAAAAAAATTAAATGCATTGGTATAATTTTTTGTTTAAAAAATAAGCTAAATAATGCCTAAATAAGCTCACGAAAACCATATTTCGATATCTTGTTCCTTACCCAAAATTTGGGTCAAAGAAAATTTTATACGTCAATATCTCAAAAACTGTAAGACCTACAAGAAATTTTATGGGACATTAATTATGTATTTTCATAAAGCCTTTAATTTAGGTTATATAATCTTTTCGTCTAAATGCATTCTTTACGAGTTATAATAATAAAATCGAATTCCAGGGGTTTACCTTTAAAAAATCCTGAAAATTCGATATATTAATTAAAACTCGTAAAGTATTTCATTTGCAAGGTTCCGTAAAAATACATATTTAATGTCTTATAAAATTTCTTGTAGCTTTTATAGTTTTTGAGATATTGACGTATAAAATTTTCTTTGACCTAAATTTTAGGTAAGGAACAAGATATCGAAAAATTAAAAAAATCATACCACTGCATTGAATTTTTTTAAGAAAAGTACTATTTCTGTCGGAATGTCGAAAAAAGCCCTTCAACGGCGACATGTTAAAATAACAAAACTTTAAATATTATAACTTTTATAGCCGAAGACTAGCTTTTTTTTTAACTATCCTAAACTTGTTAAAATCGGCTTAGCCGTTTTGAAAATACAGAGTGTTTTTTACGAAAATCTTTAAATACCCTCCACCACTTTATTTTTAAAGATACAGCAAAAATTGTTAAACAAAAAAGGTTCAAATTATGCTCGACTAAAGATTAGGTTTTTTTTTTGTTAGGTAAATATAGCAAAATTCACAGACACATCACTTTTTAGAGATTGCAGTTTCGCCCTCTAGCGGCCATTTCTGAAACCTAAAATAATTTCCAGGTATTTTTCTTGACCACTTTTACTAAAAATGTTTTTCCCCGACGCTGTGCGATAAACAGTTTTTGAGATACAGCCAGCATCCTTTCTTATTTGGACACCCACTACAATGAAGACGAAAGTTCGACACAATTTTGCTAAGTAACAATTGTCTAACTCGTTAAAAAAATAACTTAAGGTTAAATTTTTACCAAAAATAAATTCTTTAAAGTGTTTTAAATTCACCATAATCTTTTAAAACTTTTTAATTAATATTTAATACCTAAAAAAAATTATTGAGTGTAACGTATTCGGTTTTGTCGCCACGCGTAATCAACCAAAAATGTCTCGCGGAGGTAGATTTTCAGCGTTTAATTAAAATTAAAAATAACGAAGATAGAGTTTCGGGTGTCGGAAGTTTTTTTTTGAACTTTCTTCTCTTTAAGGGTATTTTTGAAAATTTCTTTTTTTTTCATCTTTAATTGTTTAACAATTTTGCAATTTTTTTGTGTGTTAATAAACGGTTTCGATACATTTGTCTAAACATTATTCTGGATTGAATAAGCTAACGCACTTATTTTTAGGAGCTGTATCTCCATGTTTTAACCATGTTCAACTTATTGCTTAGACCATGTATACTTATTGCAACAAAATAAGATGATAAAGCCCGATTTCGGTTTATATTTGAACCCTTCTTGTGCTTAAGATCTGAAATTAAATAAAAAACACTAGGATGGCATCATTGTTATATTAAAATTATAGATATTAAATTTCCGCCATTTAGCACTGTCTAATTAAATCTTTATCATTTTTCATTTATTACAGAGCTGTTGTTGAGGTCTTGCTCTGTGCTGGATTCACGTTAACATGCGCACAAAATCTGGTACTGCACTTCACGAAGCAGCTTTTGTGGAAAAGTTGAGGTGGTTCGAAATTGCTGGAGCATGGAGTAAACACTTCCATTAGAGATTCTCATAATTACACTGTTATGGACCTCTTAAGCCAGTTTAATAATGCTCAGGCAACCCAAGAGATTATTGGTCTTTTAAAACGTATGTTGAGCTTTATTGAAATATTACCTTTGGCACTTTTTTAATTTGGTTAATTTAAAAAAAAATATTAAATTAAAAGTCAATTGTTAAAGTTATTTTTTAAGTTGTATGTCAACATTTAATAACAATTTACAAGGATTGGATTGATACCAGAATAAATTACTTTTTTAAAACACACTTTTATAAATTTACTTTAAGATTTATCCATCACTGTAGAGATGGCGGTTATGGTTTATAATATGAAAAATAACCAAGGTTTAAACATCTTAGTAAATGAATTTACTTTGGTAAATTTTTAAATAAGTAAAAGGCTGTTATAAAAATAAGTGTTATATAATGTTGCATTACTAATATACGTTAAAATTTAAAGTTTTTTTTTAAGTTCAAAATATAACTAAATTTTTTTTATTAACGCTGGGAGTTCTGTCGTCCTAATACCTGAGACCCTTCTATACAAATGTATGTTTATACAATTACAGACAAGTTTAAACAGGGTTACAAAAAATTAATGTAGTAATTTACATTGTTAAATTTATTTTAGTCTTGATATCGCAAAAGAATGGTAAGTTAGGATCTTTTTTAGTTGTAACAATGCTTGAAACTTTAAACGCGTTTTTCTCAAAACTATATTTTTCAAACGTTCCTCCATCACATCTTAAGAACGGCTTGGCCGATTTACTTCAAATTTATGGGGACGACTTAGCACATATAAAATATTTCTTTTTTTTAAAAAAAGTTGACATTAAATACATATAATTTAAAATTTTTAAAAATCCAATTTTTAAAATTTTCGTTTCTTAATGGTCCATTGCGGGTATTTAAGCTTATGGATTAAAATGCCGCCGATCTCTTAGTTTCAGATTAGCCAATTAGCTGATTTCTTGGAGGGAGAGAGTGCCCATTTTTTCGAGGCAGGTGTCTTTAGAGTGCTATAACTTTTGTTCAAATGCATATTTTAAGCTAAAAATTTATATGTTTACTTTTAGTACACTCATAAATAAATGATAAAAACTTCAAAGTACTATCTCTTCATTGGTCCTCACAAAAAAATTACAAAAAATGCATAAAAATCAGACCGTCATACCAGAGAACCCCCTTATTGGACCAATGCTTTTGGACATTGCTTAATTTTCTTACAAGTAATTTGTTATTACCTAGCCAGTGTTTTTGATAACACACTATTTTTATAATATTTCAGGACATAAACGAGGGCTTCCTCTAGTAGATAGTGATGGTGAAAGTATTAGTAATCCTTTTCCTACGGTGCCAAATACAGATTCAGATTTAGGAAGTCCCTATGAAAATGTTAGGCCTTCCTCGAAAATGCAAGGTAAGTGTTGTGTAAAAAAAAAAAATAGGTAGATATAGGTTTTGTAATTAAATTTCCTTTAAGATAAGATTAGCTAAAAATCGAAAAAAATGTAATAGCTTGTTGCAAATATAAATAAATAAAAACAAGTAATAAATTGTAGTTTATTGTATCGATTTTTGGGGCCCCCTTGGGTACTGAAATCTTCTATTTGGCCAGATAAAAACCTCATTGTTATGTAGTAAAACATCATGAATGTTCAACCCCGTTTTTTTTTTGAATCCGATTTTTTAAAAAAATTTAGAATTTTGAAAATTTTTTGGAGTCAGAATATTAATCCTGGATTTTGATTTTTTTCACACATACTAGACCTATTAAACTTTTACGTTTTTAAAAAATAAATTGATCATTATATTTTTGCTCTGAAATTTTCCTATTATTAACATATGATTAAAATAAGTCAATAATACCATATAAACAATGCGCAAAAGTTGATATTTTGTGTCAGATTCGAAAAAAACCGATCAAATTTTGGGTTTGTCAAATTCGGTCAATCACCAGTAAAAAACTAATAGCCAAATTGCGCCCAAAGTTAGTCTGAATAATATTTCTAGTTAATTAAAAATTTGGGTTTAACCCATGCAGGATGTTTTTTTGGGGCCCCGTAATAAATACCATACTGAAAATTATTAAAATTTTGTTAATAATTCTATAAGGAGAATTTAGACAATAAAAGCCCTTAGTGCTGGTCGGTCATGGTTATTTTCTGGTTATTTAAAGCAGCTTTTTATTTTCCCAAAATCATATTTCAGACTTGATAAATCACAAAAAGTAGGAACAAAACTTTTCTTTTTTGGCCTCAATTCTGCCATGGCTTAATCAAATTAAATTTATTCCAAGAATATTTTGGGTCACAATTTTGCCATACATGATTTGGAAAAAGTTTATTTTAAAAATAATATTTAATATGTGATATATGTAAAAAATAATCAATTGTCCTAGTTCAATATTTTGACTCTACTCACTTTGAACATTGTTATTTTGAAACGAAATTTAATCGAATAATTATTAAGTAAAAAATATTTAAGGAACAAAATTAAACCTGATGCTTTGCCATGGTATAATATTTTTGGGATGAATACGAAGCTCTGCAGAAAAAAACTAAGGGTCCAAGAAAACACGCAGAAACTCGTTTTTCTGCCCTTGTTTTTGCAGCAATAATAATATATTTTGCGAATTCTAACCAATCTCATCCTGCAGAAATTTTATTAAAGATCCTTTTTCTTCCTTTTAAATTTTTTTTTACGACCAATACTTACAAAATTTTGCGATTAAAGAAGAAAAAAAAATTTTTTTTTAATAAAGGAAATTTGGGTTTTCTAGAGGCAGGATGTTTAAATTCTTCTTACACAGGGGGGATTCATGAGAAAACGTCAATACTTCAGGTACGTACTCAGGGTTTAAAAAAAAAAAAGTCTATACAAATATGGGTCCGCAAGGCCTTCGTTTCCGATATACAGGGTGTTACAGTTTTATTTATATTTTTATATATTTTTTTTTTTTATATTTTGCTGAACATAATTTAAGAAAAAAAAATTTCATTTAAAAAATTTAAAAAACATATCGTTTAATTATACATTTTGTTTATTTTTTTAAATTTTTTCTATAATAAAAACAGATGCTTGTTATGGTGGTATTTTTTTTTTAAACCAAATATCTCGAAAACGGTTGGTTATATCGACTTTTAACAGGTATACCTTTTGACGTAAAAAAGATAAAACAGTTATTTTATTTACTTAAAAATGTAACGCAGTGCCAAAAAAGTTGTAATTGTTCAAAATAGTAAAAAACGGGATGGGGTTTCACCCCTATAAATAAGAGGAAGGATTAGATTCAAACCGTCATACCAAACCCCGGATACCAAATTTTACTCAATATTTGCATTATCATAGATTTTATTTAAAAAAAAGAAAAAAATTTAAAAAAAAACTTTAACACCCCCTATTTCGGAAACGAAGGCCTTGTGGACCCATATTTGTATGAAATTTTGGGTTTATTTTGGACCCTGACTACGTACCTGAAGTATTGACATTTCCTCATGAATCACCCTGTATACATGTTTACGAAGGGTTTTTTAGCAAAAATATATCTGCCACCTTGTTTTTCCCAACCCAAAAAAAGATAGTTTGGTCTATAAATGGTTTTTATTTAAACCCACATTGCATATTTTATATTCTTATTCTTTCCAAAACTCGGAAAAAATAGCTTGTACCAACTGCCATCAGCTCCAAAGCAGTTTATGGATATAAGCGGCCATTCAGAAGATTTAAACTATCTGTGTTGCTCCAACAGAGAATCAGATCAGATATCGCTTTCCTCGACTGCTTCCAGTTTCGGGTACGGAAGAAGACCAGATAGTGGTGGTAATCCACTTTATATTCCTATGAACAAGGGTGCTCACAGTCCCGGATCAGGCAGCAAAGTTTCGGTAAGACAATGGGATTATTTAAAAGATATTCCTTATAATTAATTATTTTTTTAACTTACTTCAGCCCACTCCACCAAAAAAGCCCCCAAGAAGGACCATTACGATCTCACCGACACATATCCAGCCTATGTCAGCATCAGTGGATGGTGTCAGCAATGGTGCATACGAGTACCTCTTTCTTGCTCACAGTGGTACCCGAAGCCAAAATAATCTAAATGAGTACGAGAAAGAAAATAGAAGAGAAAGACTGTCGCATGGTCACAGTATGGACCAGTATGTAGAGATGAATGTGTTCAATATTGCTTTGGATGATGAACCGATTGAGAGGTAAGTTGCTTTAAAACTGCAGTTTGATAAATTTAGAGTTGACCGGAAGAGATCTGCAAATTTACCAAAGTAGTAAACTTTAATACAATTTTATTAAAATAATGAAATATACGGTTAACAAGATGTTGATGAAAAATTGCAAACGCTTTAAAGAGGATTGTTGTGGATTAGAAAGAATTACATGTATTTATTTAAAGAATTAGCTAAAAAGCCGAAAAAATTACAACCAAAACTTATTGTAAGAATATTAAATATTTTTTTTTTAAATAAGAATAATAAGGTATATAAGTATCAAAAATTTTTTAACAAAAGATATGACAAATAAACAAAAATCAAAATAATAGGAGTATTTGCTCTCGCTAAAAAGTAAATTAAAATTTGGTTTTAAATGAAGATAACTACTTTTTTTCGATTTAAATTCATTAAACTTAGAAATACTAAAACAAATGTTTTTTTTTTCAAAGCATAAACTTTGCAACAATTAATAAAATACTTTTCGCCTTCCAATTATAATTTTTCCTATACAAAAAATTAGGGTCTGGTAAGCAAGGATGCGCCGGGAGCGATAAAAAGTAGTATATATATATATATATATATATATATATATATATATATATATATATATATATATATATATATATATATATATATATATATATATATATATATTATATATATATATATATATATATATATATATATATATATATATATTTATATATATATATATATATATATATATAATAATAATTTTGAAATAATATATATTTTTATATATATACATATATATATATATATATATATATAAAAATATATATATATATATATATATATATATATAAACATTCAGAATACAATGTTTTACATTGTTATTCTGGTATTTATAAAAAAAAAATTTTGGGGGATTTTTCCCCAGATGGAATCATTCTGATGCTAGTCTGATGGTATAGATTTGTACGCGTAAAATTAATTAGCAAACAGGAACATGCAGGAACTACTGAAAAAATACTTTCAAAACCATTTAAATAAATAAAAAAAAATAAATGTTTCGGTAACAAATCAATCACAAAAAAAAACTTTTTAAAATTTTTATATTTTAAAAGTAATATTTAAATAATTTTAATTTTACTTAATTTTGAAACCTCATATATTTTTTTATTTTTTTTAAAGACGGCATGTCACCAAAGTTTTAATAAGTTTTTATTTATTTGTTTAAAAGATCAATTATTGGTACCTGCACAAGTCTATACCTAAGGACCTGAAACAAAGTGGTCTCATCTGACCAGTATTTAAAATATTATTTTTTAATAAATATTGTAGGTTCTGTTTTGAATTTCAAAAAAAAATCAAATATATTTATAAATATGGTACTTTTATACTTATAACAATATTAAAGAAGAATATAAAAACATAGAATAATCAAAATATGCACCTTTAAAAAATACAACTTGTCCTGCCGTATCCCTCTTTTTGGGAGCACCCTGTACATTAACGGTAAAAAAAAATTACATAAACTAAACCATAATATGTTCTTCCACCAAAGATATCAATGCTATCTTTTTTTACAGGCCTAGAAGCGAATTGCAGAGAGGCAAAAGCGAAGATTTAGATAACAGAAAAAAACACGAACCTGTAGCTATAACCAGTCGATACGAAAATATTTAAAAAACAACAGAATCCTAGAAGAAAACTAAGAAGACACAATGACGTCTATGAAGACTATACCTTTAAAAGAAAAGAAAACGATGAGGTTTCTAGCTCTTCAGCACCTGATCGTACGTTTATTTCAAGTGCTTTTATTATGGTTTCTGATAATAACGATATTAACGAAACCAAGGAGCCTTCAGATGAGAAGAATAACAAAGATAATAATTTTCCTCTATCTCCAACTCATTATATCCAGCCTCCAACACCAGAACATCCACCGCCTTCTGCAATGCAGGCTGAAAGAAGTATTTATGATAAGATTCGGCCGCTGAGTCAGGTAAGCTCCTGACATGATATCGTGAATGTGTATTATTTTTAGCAGTATTAGGATAAAAGATTTATGAAATAAGGAAAAGTAAGCGTATTATGCAAAATGACCCCCATTTTGCAGAATCCACTTATTAACACTTAAATGTCGCTTGCATTTAAAATTCGTTTTATTAAACTTTTGCCGGGGATTCACTGGATTTTTGTAAAGGGCCTTGGCGCATAAGGAGGAGGGGAAAATTGGCCTTTTCACTTTTTAAAATTCAAAAAAGGATTGTTGAATATAAAAAGACGTGCTTCTTTTTTTTTAACGTAAGTGCTTCGTTTTTTTCGAATATCTCAGCCGCATTAAAAGTTTTTTTAAGTTTTTTTGCGCCAAATTAAAGGTATTTGAAGGGCGCATAAAGCAGATTTGTTTTTTTTTTAATTTTTGGCTGGAAATTTAATTTTTTTAGGCTTTACAAATTTTTATTATTTTTTAACAAAGCGCATTGATCCACGTTATAATGAAAAAGAAAATATTTGTGATGTAACTTTAGTAGATCCAGCTTCATGAATTTTTTATTATTTTTTTAAATGGTAATAGGAGTCAAAAAATTTAAAATCTATTTATTTTTTCGCTATTTTTCAATATTTAAAAAAAAATAATTTTATTATTATTTTTTAATTTTTCTAAAGAATGAATGTATTAAATAACTTCTGGATTAAAAAGATTTAAGATAAACTTAAAGGAAAAAATAATTAAAATATTATAAAAATGTAGAGGCAAATTTAAAAGAAATCGTTTTTACCAGTTTATCTTAAAGCTTTTTAATCCAGAAGTTATTTAAAACTTATATTCTTAACAGGGCCGTATCTAGGTATGGTCGCGCCCTTGTCGGAGCTTAACATTTGCGCCCTCCCCCCTCCCACACCCGGAAGGTTTTGGGGAGTATGGAATACCAACCAATAAAAACGGAGAGATTTACAAAATTAAAGTGCAAAGTTGTGGGTTTAAAGTTTTTTGACATGATTGACATAAAACAACTGCAGCGAACTCTGAAATTCAATAGAGATAGAAATAGACAAGAAATAGGTTAGAAAGATTCTTTTTTTCTACCACATTGGTACTCTATATCATTTTCTCTAAGTGACTCGTTGAATTTTGGTAAGGGAAATATAGTATATTATTCAACATGAAAGCATATTTTGCTTTGTGAAAAAATACACATCGTGATGCGATACTTTTTTGGGGCAATGTAGTTATAGAGCTTCAAATAGTTTTTGGACAAATAATAAAAATATGACTTGAAAAATAAACACATAAGTAAACGAAGGTTTGCAGGTTAGGATTACTTTAAAAGTTTAAAATGAAATGAAAAAAAAGTAAAGCAATGACAAAGATAAACTTATGTACATTTTTATGGGATAGAAAGAGAACAAACCGTAGCAAGACCCTGGCTGATATTTCTATTTCTATACTCCGAACTAGCAATTCGGATATCCGATAATAGCCGAGAAATATTACGGAGTCGGGTCTAAAGAGATTTTCTATTATAGACAGGAAATTTTTTCTTTATGGTGTTACAGAGTTGGCCTCCTGTTTGTATCTGACTAAAAGAAGTGAAATATACTATGTAATTAACTTTACATCCTTATTTGCGGATGAATAATCATAGAAAAATTTTTCTGAACAATAAAATCCTCGTTACAAAAATACTGTGCTTAGCAATCCTACTAAAACGTAACATTTATACTTTAATAAACTAAATAATAAGCAACAAAATATTCAATAAAAAATTTATATTACATGTGTTTGAATATATTATATAGTATATGACACATCAGAATAAAACTTATTAACATTTTTAATTTTTTCTAAGTTTTTGGTAGTAAAAAGAACTAGTGCTACCAAATTATCCGCAGCTTAAATATTTAAAAAAATACATTATCGCTGTAGGTATCAGGATAATTTGATATTTTATTGATAAGTCATACCGTCCTAATATATTAAAAATAATTAAATTAAGTATCTAGGTTGAAAATTTGTTATAAAATTTTTCTGTTATAATTTATTTATTTGTAAAATTTTTGTCAATAAAAAATAATAATAATAATATGACTACGGTACTGACAACTGATGAAAAAAAAAAATTTCATGGCCGATTTTGCGCCCCCCAGGTAGATGCGCCCTTGGCGAGCGCCCATTTCGCCACCGCCTAAATACGGCCCTGATTCTTAAAAAAAAAAAATAAATAATTAAAAAATAAGAAAATTGAAAGTTTTTTTAGAAATATGTTGAAAAATAGCAAAAAAATGATTTTAAATTTTTTGACCCATATTAATTTTTGGCGGGAAATTTAATTTTTTTTAGGCTTTACAAATTTTTACTATTTTTTAACAAAGCGTATTGATCCACGTTATAATGAAAAAGAAAATATGTGTGATGTAACTTTAGTAGATCCAGCTTCATGAATTTTTTAATAATTTTTTAAATGGTAATAGGAGTCAAAAAATTTAAAATCCATTTTTTTTCCCTTTTTTTAAATATTTTTTTAGAAACAATAATTAATTTTATTATTATTGTTTAATTTTCCTAAAGAATGAATGTATTAAATAACTTCTGGATTAAAAGATGTAAGATAAAGTTAAAGGAAAAAATAATTAAAATTTTATAAAAACGTGGAGGCAAATTTAAAAGAAATCGTTTTTACCAGTTTATCTTAAAGCTTTTTCATCCAAAAGTTATTTAAAACTTATATTAAAAAAATTTAAAAAAAATAAGAAAATTAAAAGTTTTTTTAGAAATATATTGAAAAATAGCAAAAAGAAAATGATTTTAAATTTTTTGACCCATATTAATTTTTGGCGGAAAATTAAATTTTTTTTAGGCTTTACAAATTTTTATTATTTTTTAACAAAGCGTATTGATCCACGTTATAATGAAAAAAAAAAATATGTTTGATGAAACTTTAGTAGATCCAGCTTCATGAATTTTTTAATAATTTTTTAAATGGTAATAGGAGTCAAAAAATTTAAAATATATATTTTTTCGAATTTAATTTTATTATTAATTTTTAATTTTTCTAAAGAATAAATGTATTAAATAACTTCAGGATTAAAAAGATTTAAGATAAACATAGGAAAAAATTATTAAAATATTATAAAAATGTAGAGGCAAATTTAAAAGAAATCGTTTTTACCAGTTTACCTTAAAGCTTTTTAATCCAAAAGTTATTTAAAACTTATATTCTTAAAAAAAATAAAAAAGGACATTGAAAGTTTTTTAGAAATATATTGAAAAATAGCAAAAAATGATTTTAAATTTTTTGACCCATATCACCCTTACAAAAATAATTTAAAAAATTATGAAGCTAGATCTACTAAAGGCATATCACATATATTTTTTTCATCACAAGGTGGATCAATAGGATTTCCTAAAAAAATAATTAACATTTTAAAGCCTAAAAGAAAATTGAATTCCTGTCAAACATTTTTAAACAAATTGTGCACCATCCGCGCTTTAAAGAGCTTTAATTTGGAGCAAGCAAAACTAAAAAATACTTTTAATGCAACTGAGACATTCGAAAAAAAAGAAAAGTCTTCATGATTCAATAAATCATTTTTGAAGCACCTACGTTTATAAAAAAGCGCGTCTTGTTATTCTTAACAGGCCCGACTGGGTAAGATTTCAAAAAGTGAAAAGGTCGATTACCTCCCTCTCCGTTATACGCCAAGGCCCTTTCTTTCTTAAAGCCGCCCCGCATGGACGGTAAAAACTACTGAACTTCTTGGACGAGATACGGATGCCTTTCTAAAATTTCACTTACAATAATTTTGTAATATGCAGTTCAATTTCCAGGTGGCGGCTACTTGTACTTTGGCCACTTTTAACCATTTTCACAGGTTTTTTCTTTTTTTACGGTTTTTGTTATTCACTTAAGACCTCAAACTTTCTTTTAATGCTGCCCGTTTCCCGAAGACTAGGAATTAACAATGTTTTTTCGGCAAAACGGATAATCCAACAATGTCGAAAAAAAATTCTAAATACATTTAATTACCGAAACATAATATTTGAATTATTATAACTCGGATAATGAGAAAAAATAAGAATTTATGTTTACTGATGACGTCACACTTATGAACTTTTACTTTTTATAGTCGACCACTATTATAGGACTAAGAAACGCTATTTAATAATATCTAATTATACATATAAAACAAATTAAAATTAATTAGATAGAAATTTAGAAAAAAACAAAAATATTCGATGCTCTCTACCGGCTAAACGAAGCAATAGAGATATTACCATATTGAATTTAATTTTGTGCACGTATTTTCCAAACACACTGTATTAAACCATTTTTATAACCCTTTTATATGGGTACCACGTGATTCTTTGTGTAAATAAATAATTTAAAGTAACAATATAATTCACATAAAAGATTTACGTAAACGCCAAGAAAAACGGAAAATGCGGGTTTGTCTTTGCGTCTTGTTTCAAACAAATATTTATAATATTAAACGTCGCCTTCTTATTTCATTGATCTTTATTAGGCAGTATATAAGTGGATTAACGTCAATTTAGCTAAAGGTAATTAAAAGTTTAAAAAAACTATAAAAAAAAAAAAACTTAAACTCATACAGTGACAAAATAATAAATTGGTACTTTGTCTAATAAAATTTTTAGGGATCTACAACAATTTGACGCAGACAATTCATCGCAGCGACAATTCGACGCGGTCAAATACGACGCATTTAGAATTCGACGCAGACACAATTGGTCGCAGAGACTCGGCGCGTTATTTAAAAAGTAGGCTTTTTCTAAATAATGCCTTTAATGTAAAAAAAGCAAATCATGGGACTTTTCTAATACGTCTCTGCATTCTTAATTGGGAAAAATAAAAAGCCGATTTGCTTACCAGAACTAGAACTTAGGGCTTTTGAATTTGTCTAAATTATCCCTACATAAAACTTATTACTTTAATATTTTCTATAAATATTGTAATTGTACTAATCTTCTTTTTGCTATCTTTATCTTTTTCGTAATATCGTTCGTTTTTTGAAATGGAACTTTCTGTATATTATTTAGCCGTTGATAAATCTTGCTATATACTATAAAGGGTGTTTTCGATCTTGGGAAAAAAATTTTACAACGATATTTTTTAAATATTACAACGATATTTCTCATTGTCAGCGTCGATTTCTCGCGTCAATTGCGTGCGACGGACTGTCGCATGCGACGGGGAATTTTCCCCGTTGAATTGACGCGTCGAATTTGCCGCGACAAATTGACGTGACACCAATTTTTAGAACACCTTGTATATGTGTAACACGTAATTTCATATCTAGCTAAGTTTTTACGACAAAATAATTTTCATAAAAGATTTATGTAAATCTTAAACCAAAAAAACGGATTTGCGGGTTTGTCTTTGCGTCTTGTGTTTCAAAATATTCAAATTGTTAAACGTCTCCTTCTTCTTATTTCATTAATCTTTGTTAGGCAGCATTTAAGTGGGTCTACATTAATATATCTAAAGGTATATCTAAAAGTACAAAAAATATATTTATACAGAAAAATACATTTACTGATGAATAATATAACCTTTATTTGTTTAAATTATACCCCATTTATCTCGTTTAACCTAACAGTAATCTGATTGTATTTGTATAGTATTAAAAATAATGAATATGGCACTTTGTATTAAATCATTTTTAGAACAACTTGTATATGTGTAGCTAATTTTTCATAACGTTATAATTTGCATCTAAGATTTTATATAAACTTCGAGAACAACGGATATACTAGTTTGTCTTTGCATCTTGTTTATTATAAATGATCATAATGTTAATCATCTCTTATCTTATTTTATCATCTTTGTTAGATAACATTTAGGTGTATTTACGTCCAAATATCTCAAGATAAAAAAAATAAAAAGATATACAGAAATATAAAAACATTTAAAAAATTTTTTTACTTTTTTTACCTTTTAAAATTATTGACTATACATTTTTATATCGTATAACCAAATTCTATAGATTCAAAATAGAAAATGCGACACTTTGAGGTTAAGGGATGCTTCCCTAAACATATAACAAAAACTACAAATAATATCAATCAATTTTGCATTTTAGTTAGTACTCTGCATCATAAATAAGAGAATCTCATAAAGTGTATTTATTCAAAATCCCCCCAGGTTAAAATAATTATAAAAAGAATTGTTCAAATTAAAGTTATAAAAAAAAAATAATTTAGTGCAAAATAATGCTTTGTTTTAGAAAAATGCCTATATTCAGGTATTTTTTTGATTAACTCATTGAACATAAAGAATGGTTTTTGAACATTTTTACACTTTACTAATATCTTATCAAATAATATCTGTCTATTTAGTATTGTAGCAGATATTTTAGACCTAAAATAAAGAGGTTTTCAAAGGTGCAGGGTTTTTAATAAAAAAGCACGGCAAGAATAAAATTAATTTTGTTTCAATCCCTAAAAATACTTTATTGTTTTAAAAATATTCAAAAATTTCGTTAATTATAACTTTTTTTAAAGCAGAAAAAAATTCCTTATATTTACTTACAAAAAAATATGATGGCAAATTCTTTAATAATATTTTTTTTATTTACACTTTTACTTAAATATATCTTAAATTTCTAAGTTTTAAGAAAGCACATATAAGCAGTTTTGTTTGTTAAGCTTTCCACAAAGGAATTTGTAAATATTTTTTATTTACATAAATATATTTGTTTTCGAGATAGTAATTTTTATACCAACTTTGTAAAAATTCAAATGTTTTATAGCAGATGTACTATTATTTTTAAAATATGTTAAATAACAATTAATTGCAGTTACATCCAAGGGCCCAAAAGATGTCACAATTAAACTGTATTTGTACAAAGTTTATTTATTTTTTTAGTAAGTTTTTATTATATTAATAACTTTTTTTAGACCAGTTTATCCTATAAAGGATACCTAATAAAAAAAGTGGTAAAAATCTAGCGAAACGTCTAGTAATGTAAAAATTGTTTTTGTTTTTTATTTGGGAACTAGATATCATCCCTTAGCTACGTTGTTAAATGGTTTTAGATAAACAAAGTAAATGTTTTAAAAAAGAAATTGATTAGGAAGCATAATATTTTGTAGCATTATAACTAGCCAAATTGTATAAATGTTTTTTTTTTATTATTTTAGTATTATTTTTATATTATATTTGTATGATTTCAATTCTTTCGTACGTTTTAGTTTTTGCAACATATTGTTTGCTTTTTTATATTGACTATTTTGTTGGCCTATTACACTAGATTTATTTATTATTTTATTATTTTGTTTTTATTTTATGTATATTGTTATTCCAATAAATAGATTTTATTATATATTTTTGTTTGTTTATTATTTTAGTATTTGTTTTATCCTTTCCTCTTTATTTATTTTATTATTATTTAAATTGGTTTTTTGATTAAGAAAGTGTGTTGTGTTAGACTCATTATGACTATTACAGTTACAAGACGGGCCAAAGAAATAGCCTTTTTAAAAACAATTTTCTTTGAGGAAATCACTTTTATTTTTCACCAAACTTTGAAATTAAAAAAAAAATTGGGAAGGGAAACAAAATCTAAATTACAAACAGGTTAAGCATAACTACAGAAGTAATCTAACAATGACAATAAGCTATATTTATAACACTTTTTATCTACATTATTTTCTAATTTACATTAGGTTATTGCCAAAATTTAAATACATTGTTTGTTACAAATTTTGGAATAACAAACATAAATGTAATTTATTAAAAAAACTTTTAACCAATTACCCATACTGGGTAGGGCAACTTTTTCAGAACGACTTAAGCGGTTGAGCTATACAGTGTCGCTTCGTCCCACTATGCGACCACCAAGGAAGTTTAAAGGTGTATGGAAGCCCAATACTGTCCAGGCATGAGGGGAGCCGGAACCGGGGGGTTGGCACCGCGAGGGTTTTTTCCCCCCAAAGAATAGTAAAGGGCAGAGCCGGACTTCCATAATTTTTGTTACTATCTATAAAGTTGACATCATCAAAAAGTCAAATTCAAGCATTCACTGTTTTTTATTTTTGCACAAAATTGTTGGTTATTAAACGATACTACCATAGAATATTTAAAATTATTTTTTAATATTGGGTTTTATATCATCTGATATAAATGGAAAGAATAGATGGCGCTACAAGCTACGGTCTAAGGGATCCACGCGGAGTGCGCAATGCGAATCGCTTAGATTGCTTTTATGTGTTTTAAATGCAGCTGTTCTATGTATCGCGGACTCCGCATACAACACAATGTCCCTGCATGCGTCGCTGTTGGCCGTGGGGCAATTTCGACGACTCGTCCGCAGCGCAGCAGTTGTAAACATTCCGAAGATAGAAGCACGTGGTTTTCAGTTAAAAAATTGATATACTATAATGACAACTCAACAACAAAAAAATTTTTGTAAATTTTCAAAAGAGCAGGACGAAATTCTCATAGATGGCAAAGTATCTCGACATCCTGCTTTCTATATGATGCCTCTCAAAAAAACGTACAAAGATACTGTGGTGCCGGGATAATATATGGCAGGAAATTTCTGAAATTATTAATAGAAGCGGTAAGTTATAATTTTTTATATTATTTAGAAACATTCATATCGATGGTCGAGTTCAAAAATATTTGTAAGAACAAGAAATGAATTTATAAGTTATATTATGAACTTTTAGATTTAAAAAATTTGCCATTATTCTAATCTAAAAGTAATAAAACCGATTAAGAAAATGGTTTTAATGTTTTACTTGTTACGTGTGTGCATAAAAAAAAGTTCTTGTATACCGGATATTTTCTCACAGGTGGTTCCTCATATAACTTTTTAGCTTTTAAGATAAAAAAAAAATAAATTTGGTATATAATTATTTGACATAATTGTAGTTAATTGATCCACTCACTTTTTTCTATAATTTCCGGTTTAACCAGAAATGACTGCTGCTTTCAAATTTTTAAATGGCACCACCGGTATACAGGTTCATCAGAATTAAGTGTCCGCCATTGGTATCTTTGTTTTGTTTAAAAAATACTAAATAGTTTTGATAATTAAAAAAGATTAAATTAAATTAATAATTTTTACGCTCTTTAGACTAAAGATTAGAAAAAACATTTGACAATCAGGCCTTGAGTTATACAACCAAAATACCCTTTTTTAAATAGAACACCCTGTATATTTTATCACCATTAGGAAAGATGCTTTCAAAATCCAAATCCAATTCCAATCCAGAGTACCATGACTAAGCTAAAACGGTTTATTTTAAGTAAAGTAGCCGTGGAAAATGAAATTAATCGTCTTTTGTTTTTACGACTTCTCAGGTCGAAATGAAGTTTTACCAAATCTATTTATGGTCAAAACTCATTTTTTGAAATGGAACGAGGGTGGCTTGTTAACATATCCTAAGAGCATTTTATTTCAAATAATTTTTAATTTCGGGAAAGTTTTGTATTCAAAAAGCATGTAATAAAATGATTCTTAACTTAGCCATTATGGAGTACTAAATGATATCAATTTATGACAACATTAGAATTTATTATTATGTGTTCTGTTGAAAAAAGTCTTATTCAAAAATACCGCCATGTAGTATTAAATTATTCAGAATAAAGTGCTCTTTTAGTATATGCTAACGAGCTACCCTCGTTCCATTTGAAAAAGAATAAATAGGATTTTGCAAACTTTGACTCCGCTCTGAGGTAGTAACAAATAAAGAACAGTTAATCTCATTCCTCATGGCTACCTGTTTGCAAATATACCGTTTGCTTTTATCATGGCACTTTTAAGTGGAATTTTGAAAATACATTTTGTCAGAAGAAATGACAAAAAAGGTGCCATTGTATTCAGAATGTCATATTCTTCTATGTGTCGTTTGAAACCGTTTGAACCACCAGTGAGAAACACCTGGTATAATTATATTTATGTTAGTGTATACAACCTACTTTTCTGAAAAATACACTTACAACATTTTATTGTGCTAGACCATCGATATTTGCATTTTTATTTTAAGTCTGATTTATTGATTTCTGTTGCCAATGAACACTTCCTTGTCTTAACTACAAAAATAATTTTAAATTCCTCTCGTCGTCTAAATGCCTGTAAGGCGCATTTCCCCAGTTTATTTAAAGGTGCCATATTTTCAGTTGGAAGGATTGTGACTGGTTCTTCTTCACTTTGCAGCTCCAACACGGTGAAGTGTCTTAACAAATTATGCAAGCAACAACACGCTATGATTAATAACTCAGCTGTATCTGGATTAATAGCAATAGGTGTAAAGAATATCCTAAAGTTTGACACAAAATGCCAAAGCATTTTCTACAGTTCTTCTTGCTCTACATAGTCTGTAATTGAAAATACGTTTCTGATTATCAGAACTTTGGTCTTTTGAATAAGGACGTAACAGATGTTTTGAAAGCGGAAATGCTTCATCCCCTATAATAACATGTGTAAAACTGTATTACTGTCTGGCAGGGTGCTTCCGCCGGAATACAATAATCTTCACTTGATAAAACTCATAAAGCTTTGACTTCTTAAATATGCCACTGTCCCCTTCTTTTCCGTACGAACCCACATCCACACATATAAATTTATATTTAGCGTCAACTATTGCTAGCAACACAATCGAAAAATATGATTTATAATTAAATACATCGAACCGGTAGCCCCGGACATACTATACGGCAATGTTTTCCATCTATTGCCCACAACAAATTAGGAAAATTCCATATTTCATTAAAGTCTTTAGCTACAGCTTTCATACTATCTGTTGTAGAGAACTGGTAAATAAATAGGTACCAGTTTTTTGCATATTGCTGCTAGTACTTCTTTGACGATTAAACTTATGTGGTTGTGAAATTCTATAAGCAAATGCTAATGAACAGAAAAGACTCTCCTGTTGCCAGATATCTGAAAATAAAAAAATGTTCCATTTTAGCTCAAGACTGCAAAACAAGATGGAGAACTTAAGAGATTTGTATAGAAGGAAACTTAAAGTAGTAACAAATAAACCAACTTCAAGGTTCCGCTGCAAGCAGCAAGGGATGGATATTTTGATCAAATGGCATTTTTAGAAGAGTTCCAAATGAAAAAAGAGTAAAAGGTTTTTAAAAAAGGTGGCCCTAATAAGAATGACAATTAATAACTTTTTTTTATAGGTCTTTTACTAATGTTTCTGACATTGTGTCCCCGGCCTATGACCAACTTCATGAAAAATGATCAAGAAAGTGTAAATAAAGAAACAGTATCTGTGGAGATGAAAGTGAAATAAACAAGGAAAATACACAAGAAAGAAAATAGTAATCAAAAAAGATCATTGGAAGAGTGATAATATACCAAAGAAAGGTGCAAAAAAGAAGAGATATAGTGACCGCGTTATTGCAGCTATTGAAATAAGAAGCAAAGAGAAATTATTTCGGGAATTAATGTCAAAGCCCCATCTGCACCTCCCGCTACACCTGGAAACGAATCCTATAATTACGTTTTCAGTATGGCTCAAACTGTAATGACTTTTCCTCAAACCTAGCAGTGGAGGCAAAAGCCAAAATTTGCCAAATCGTCACTGACTTAGAATACCGTGCAATTTCACAGTACCAGGAACCAAGCCATCCTTATCAGCAAAACACTATGCCCAGAGGCGACAATTATGAGACTCGGTCTAGTTTGGATGCTATGTCTGATGGGACAACTTTAAATAGCCCAGAAAGTGTTAATTTTTCTTCTTGATCTTTAACATGTATTTCATTTTTTTTAATAAATATTACCTTTTGATACAAATATTGCTTACTTACCTAAAGTCAAAGCTAGCTTTTCATATGCACTTATTGGTTGTTGAACAAAGCTATTTGGCTGCTTTATTAGAGGCGCTATGATATCGCAAACTTCACAAGTGTATTTTACTCAATCTAAAATATTCCTTAAACTTTTTGTTCGTTTTGTTTTAAATGGTTTTCAAATTAAAACTTTGAAGGTTCCTTCAGTTCTCCTCTTTTAAATAGAGGATACTAGCGTCACCTCTCTCTCATCTAATGTTGATAGCATTAAAATCATCATCATCTTCCTCTTCTTCTAGTAACAAACATAGCACGCTTTTCTTCTCCATAGCAAACACCTACATGTACAACACTCGAGACAAAACTAATAATGAAATTATTTATTAAATATAAAATAAATTGCACTGCGCAGTACGCAGCACTAAATAGACCACCCCATATGCGGAGTCCGCAAGCGCACGTAGAAGCGACGTACGCGTACTCCGCGTGCGGACTCCGCAGTAGATAGACCGTAGCTTTACAGCCTTTATTTAAATGGTCGATATTTTGAGAGTTTGTATTTTTACCAAAATCTTAGTAAATAAATAAAAACACGATTTTTAAAGAAAATAAATTTCAAACATTGTATGACAGTTTCATGTACTTATCACCAATTTTGTGATAAAAGAAGGGCAAGATAGTGTAAATGGGCTGGACATTTTTTGATCGAATGGGCCATAGCATTGGACTTCCATACACCTTTAAACTTCCTTGGCGACCACCGACTGACGCTCCAACGCACAGTGGCATAATACGAGGTACATTGTTTCAAAAATGGTCACAGAACGCCCAGCTTCACCAAATTTTAATATTTTTTTCTTAATGAAAAGCTCATAAAATTTGGAAAAGATTGTCAAAGCCCTTTTTTGAGATAATTTTTATTATTATTTTTTTTATTCTGCCCCAATTTGAAAAAGTGGCAACTGAAATTTTGAATCTTTGGGTAAAACATATTTTTATTCCATATTTTGGCCTAAATATTGTTACTCGAGGGATTTTCGGGGTCATCAAGCACAAATATGAGGTCGAAATTTGATAAACTCTAAATCCAAGATGGCGGATCTCAAATGGTGGGTATCAAAATAGAAAAATACTTTAAATACGGCGAATAAAAATAAAACATTTTACTCAGTGGTATTTGTGGTCACTAATCATGAATCTGAGGTCGAAATTTAAAAAAATATATATTCAAGATGGCGCGTATCAAAATTAAAAAACACTAAAAATACGGAGAATATGCTATAAATGTTTTCTATTTGCAATATTTATAAAAAAATATTTATTAAAAGATATATATTACAGGGCAGTTGATTATAAAATATTAACAAATTATACAGAGTTATATAAAAAAAATTAAAAATAAGATCTACATTAGACGTAATTATTGCAATTAAGAAAAATATTGATTAAAATAATATATATTTATATATAGTTATAAAAAAAACCTTACAATTACTGTTCTGTGTAAGTCAAAAAACTAGAGGTTTAAAAAACCTTCTTACTACTTTATTATTATATCTAAAAATCTAAAATAAGCTATAGGATAGGTATATTTTTGTAACAATTAATAAAAAACTTATAAACGTTTACAAAGTGAATAAAAAATTAAATTTATTATTACCATTTATTAATTTAATTAATAATTAATTTTTCAGACATTCTTTATATTATTTTTACATATTGTTATTAATGTTTTTTAAGATGTATTTTCTTAAATTATAAAAAAAAATTAATAGCAAGAACTTTACAATTATTTTAAATTTTAACAATAATTTAATAAAATTATTAAAATTTTGATACGTCCGTATATTTAAAAATATACCTATATATATAATATATATATATATATATATATATATATATATATATATATATATATATATATATATATATATATATATATATATATATATATATATATATATATATATATATATATATATATATATATATATATATATATATAGTTATATATATATATATATATATATATATATATATATATATATATATATATATATATATATATATATATATATATATATATATATATATATATATATATATATATATATATATACAAGAGACAGCCCACCACATTCGCCTCGGTCTTTCTACGAGAAATGAAAAGAGTTGGAAAAAAAACTTTTAGCACCTCATATGTTGGTCTGTGGGGAGCATATTTTAAAATTATTTTGAAAAATACAAGGGTGACCCAAAAAAGAAGTACATATCAAAGTTTATATATTTTCTTATGGAACACCCCATATTTTTTTATTTTTTAGATACTATAGACCAAATAAAAGGTGAGTTATTGTTATAATCCCTATACTTAAAATGACCGTTTCTGAGAATTAGAAATTAAAAAATACAGACCATATTTTAAAATTGTTTACCCTGTAACATATAAGGAGCTGCTCGTAATTAAATTTACTGCTTAGCTTAAAGGTTTAAGTTATCTGTAGATACAAGTTTTACCTCAATATTATACAGAGTGGTGAAAAAATTGCGTCAAAGATCTGGACATACATTTTATTAAATAACTTCCTAAAGTTAAATGGAACACACCCTATATTTAGTGGCCTATTTTGACGCAGAACTAGATTCCCTTTAAAACTATGTTAGGCTTTTCCTATACCTATCTCTTTTACTTTTTATGCAAAAGACGTTTTTATATTTGTCTTATGAATAATTTCTTTATTTTAAAATGGAACACTCTGTATTGTATAGGATGACGCCTGTTAGAACACCTTTGAGCATATACTTTTGATGCAAATAAACATATTTCTTGACACTCTGATTACCAAAATCATTTCATCTTCCTTATTTTAACTTATTAAAATGAAACAATCATTCAAAACGATTATAATTTTTAAACTACTCGTAACTTAATCAATGATAATCGTTTAATTAGCAAATGTCACTGACAAATATTTTTTGTTTGTAAATAATAATTAACGTCATCTAGGTCAAAGCCTACTATTATTGAAAAAAAAATAAATATAATCGTACCTTTGGTGATAGTCATATTGAAATGTATGTTTTTAGTGACCCCATTACCATAAAGTCCAATACATTGCCTTGAAACAAGGGCATTTTAACATATTTTGTTCCAACAATAATTAAGATAAAGTGTACCTTTACTATATTTTGATTCATATTTTAAGAATGCTTTAATATTTTTAAAAATGGCAATAAATTTGAGTTTTTACTTTGCCTGCATTTTTGCTTCAGATACATCTTATTTTTAAAATTTAAACTTGTGCTTTAGCAAATCTACGTGTCCTTTAATAAGGTTTTTAATTACAGTACAGGGTGTTCCATTTTTTAAAATAAAGAAATTATTCATAAGACAAATATAAAAACGTCTTTGCATAAAAGTAAAAAGAATGGGTATAGGAAACCTAATATAGTTTTTAAAGGGAATCTGGTTCTGCGTCAGAGCCATTTGTATAGGGTGTTGCATTTAACTTTAGGAAGGTATTTAATAAAATGTATGTCCAAACTTTGAGGCAATTTTTTCACCACTCTGTATAATATTGAGGTAAAGCTGTATGTAATAGTTAACTTAAACCCAGCAAGCTAAGCAGTAAGTGTGGCTCACCCATATGCCACAGGGAGTGTAAACAATTTTTTAAATATGGTCTGTATTACAATTCCTCTAAAATTTCTCAGAAATGATCAGCTACAAGCTGTAGAATTTTCCATTTGAATTGGAATTTTTATTTTGGTCTATAGTATCTAAAAAATAAAAAAAAATATGGGAATTGTTCATAAGAAAAAATATAACTTTTGATATCTTTTACTAGTCATGTATTTTTCAAATAATTGCAAAATAACAATACAATGACACTTCTATGACTGTGCTAAAAGTTTTCCAACTCTTTCATTTCTCATAAGAAAAGCAACAGGCAGTGTGGTGAGAACCCACCCTATTTGTATATATATATATATATATATATATATATATATATATATATATATATATATATATATATATATATACAGGGTGCCACAGATTCGAGTGCATGCATGGGGGGATCTCGGAAACCGTAAAGAAATACGAAGTCGGTTAAATTATGGCAAAGTTGTGTATTTGCGTAACTAACCATGTCCACTTTAGAAAGTTGCAAAATTCCGAGTACTTTCGGAGATATCCGGAAAAAACGGAAATTTGCCGATTTTGTTTTTATTTTTTTCTGACTTTATTTAAAGATATATGGAAAAATAAAAGACACTTTCTCATGGCCACTTTTTAAGCTCTACAAAATAGCGTTGAGAGATTTTCCGTACGACGTTTCGTTTTCGTTAAACCATCATCAACTTTATTTTTTTAAATACGGCGC
The DNA here is from genome assembly GCA_019359885.1 of Listronotus oregonensis. Taxonomy (NCBI): domain Eukaryota; kingdom Metazoa; phylum Arthropoda; class Insecta; order Coleoptera; family Curculionidae; genus Listronotus; species Listronotus oregonensis. Next base: position 12,030 of record JAHBCN010004690.1, on the reverse strand, counting down.
TCAATTGTTTATTGCATTTTTTTAAAGCAGCTATAATCCCAATTACAATGATGTATAACACTTAATATTTTTCTGTTAAATAAACATATTTTCTATAAGAGACAATGAGTTAGACAAGGAACGCACATCATTTTCTTATAAGGGCGTTCCATGATTTGTTATTAAATATTAAGTGTTATACATTTTTGTAATTGGGGTAATAGGGTTCAAAAATTAAATAAAAAACCCAGATCTGTATTTAAAAATACAGAGGATGATGATGGTAAAAGCAAGCATATTACGGCAAATGTCTCAACGCTGGGCCTGTGGGAAAGCAAATAAACCATGGCAAAAAAGTGTCAACATTTTCCGCCTAATCTTAAATAAGTCAGAAAAACAAAATCGGCAAAATTCTACTTTTTCCGGGTTAACTCCGGAAGTACTCGAATTTTGCAACGTTAATACGAGTGGACATGTTGCAAATGCCACAACGCCGCTGTTAACCGACTTCGTGTCCTTACGGTTTCCGAATCTCATGCACTCAGGCTGTGGCACCCCGAGTATACACAGATTCGAGTGCATGCGCGGGGATCTCGGAAACCGTTAAGAGATACGAAGTCGATTAAATTATGGCAAAGTTGCTCATTTAGGTGCCTAACAACATGCCGATTGGAAAGTTGTAAAATTCAGTACTTCCGGAGATATCGGAAAAAACCGAAAATTTGCTGATTTCGTTTTATTTTTTTCTGACGTTATTTAAAAGAGATATGTAAAAACAAACGACACTTTCTCATGGCTACTTCTTAAGCTCTATAAAACAGCATTGAGAGATTTTCCGTACGACGTTTCGTTTTCGTTAGACCATCATCAACTTTATTTTTAAATAGGGACCTGGGTTTTATTTAATTTTTTTGAACCTCTTATTACCCCCATTACAAAAATGTATATTATTTAATATTTATTAACAAATATGGAACGCCCCTATAAGAAATGATGTGCCGTTCCTTGTCTTGCTCATAGTCTCTTAAGGAAAATATGTTTATTTAACAGAAAAATTTTAAAAGTGTTATACATCGTTAAAATTTGGGAATTATAACTGTTTTAAAAAAAATCAATAAACAATTGAGTGCTTTTAAAAAAAATAAAGTTGATGGGTTTAACGAAAACAAAACATCTCCAAAATCTCTCAACGCTGTTTTGTAGAGCTTAAGTGGCCATGAAAAAGTGCCCTTTTTTTTTCATATCTCTTTAAATAACGTCAAAAAAAAAATTAAAAACGAAACCCACCATTTGGGTTTTTTTTTCCGGATATCCCCAAGTACTCGGAATTTTACAACTTTCAAATTTGGGTGTTGTTAGGCACCTAAATGCCCAACTTTGCCAAAATTTTAAACCCTGACTTCGTATCTCTTACGGTTTCCGAAATCCCATATCACGAATCTGGGGCCCCTGTATATATATATATATATATATATATATATATATATATATATATATATATATATATATATATATATATATATATATATATATATATATATATACAATGGGGAAGTCTGTAATTTGGAACAAATTCGATAATAAATAAATGGGGGCGTGTTCGGAAAACGCCGGACACGTCAATTGAGATTTAAGTTGCGCTTTTTTTTCCAAAAAAATTTTTTTTATACAGGGTGTGCTTTGTAGGCGGGGCTAATCCAACTTTCTTATTTTAAAGGGGACACCTATATGTTATTATATTTTTGAATTATCCAAAAAATTTCCCAAACATTTTATGTATCACGGCCACCTTTATTCGATTTTTTTTAAGATACGGGCTTTAAAAAAAAAAACGTATTTTATAAATTTAAAAGAAGTTCTATTAAATTTTTTTCTTTAATAATTTCAAAATTAAAATTTATATTTAAATGCCCTAAACGTTAAAATTCTTTTTAAAGTTTCTTACAAACCCTTTATTTTTTTTTCTTGTTCTATTTCCGTACCCAATCATCATCAAGATTTCAATTTTGTACTTTTCACTTAAATAGCCCATTTCGTAAAATTAGAAAAATTAAATCTGATTATCCGACATAAGGCCCTCTTGTAGCAATGTCAAAATTTATAAAATGTAAAATAAAAAAAGCCCATTTTTGTAACATTCATTAAATACATTACAAAAACTGTTTACTGAGACGCTTTTTTGAATTTAAAACATTTTAAAAAAAAAAATCAAAATTTAAAAAAAATCGAAAAAATATGGCCTGTGATACATCAAAATGTTTGGAATTTTGTGGAGAATCCAAAATATATTAACATTGGGGGTTCCATTTAAAAAGAAAGTTATTTGCCCCTATGGCACACCCTGTATAAAAAAAATTTGGAAAAATGGAATACAATTTCATTGACGTGTCCTTTCCCACTGTTTTTTTATTAGAAATTTAGTTAACCCCCGAAATTTTTAAATTTTATATATATATATATATATATATATATATATATATATATATATATATATATATATATAAAATATATATATTTTATATATAATATATATATATATATATATATATATATATATATATATATATATATATATATATAATATATATATATATATATATATATATATATATAAACCCACTTAATTTTTATATACGTAAAAAAATTGCTAAAAAGATTAAAAAAAAATCAAAAATGTTATGTACAACTTTTTTTTGAACATTTGTATAACATTTATTAGTATTTTTAAAATTGTCCTAAAATAAATATACTTTTTTTTAAAAACTCTTCATTTAATAATAAGGAGTTTATGGGATTTTTATTTTTTTGTTTTTCAATATATTTTCTGTTTGACTTACTCGGTACAGAAATAATATTTTTTAAAAACTATTACTAAAAAAAAAGAAAAAAACCCCCTTGGGTAAAATGTCTCATCCATATTCTTAGTATTTTTAGCGGATTTTATCAAATTTCTACCTCATATTAGAGATTGGTGACCCCGAAAACCCCCTAGTAACAATATTCAGGCCAAAATATCGGCTAAGAATAGGTTTTACCCAAAGACTCAAAATTTCAGTTGCCACTTTTCCAAATGGGGACAAACAGCTTGTGAAGCTGAACGTTCTGTAGCCATTTTTGAAACAGTCTAAGTCGTATCATGCCACTGTGCAACGTGTTGTCGAACAAAACAACTCCAAACATTTTTGTTTAACGTTTCTCGACTCGGTTTTCATTGCGTTATGTGCAAAAATATCGAAAATCCGATTAGGCAAGTTAAGGATTTATAAGTAAAATAGAACCAATTTTTTTTGCACTTTTTAAAATTTAATTAAATTTACATGTTATATTTATTTTAAATACACTTTGTCAGGAGTACAAAAGAAGGTCAAAAGATATGGAAACAGAAACAGAAGAAGAGTATCTTTTTATTGGTGACCATGAATCAAGTGGGAGTTTCTCGGCAGTGTATCACTATCTGACAGAAGTGTTGACAATATTTTGGAGGAGTATCATTCTGATACACCGTATTCAGGTGGGATTTTTATATATACTAAAGGGTCTAGCTATAAGGTCTACTTTTAAAATTAATCCACATGTTATATATCTAGTGTTTAAACATGGAAACATGCCTTATATTCCGCAAAACGGCAAAAAGGAAAAGTGAAAAAATTACTACCTAGGGGTCTTAGGATACGTTAGATTCGATAGTAATAACTGCAATGTTGCAAGATGTACAGGGTTATTGGTTATAAATGCACCCCCATTTATCTATCTTAAGTAAAGAGATGGGTGAAAATGTTAAATACAAAAGTTGTAGGGTTGTTACTAAGGTTCTTTTATAACGTTACCAAAAAACAATTGAACGTCGCCGTTTTAAGATATTACGCTAACTTGCGTTTTTTTAAATGGAACACCCTGTATATTATTAGCTAAAATGAAAGATCGTTTTATCCCGATTTCAAAAATATATGCATAGTCGACATTTGGTTTGGCCGTTTTCGAAATATTTCTGTTTAAATATCAGCGTACGATATGGCAGTGACTATGCGCAGAACCATAGTATTGCAAAATGGTCAGATATGCCATCATTTAAGTTTCCATGGAAACGACATATTTGAGTTGTCATCATGTTTTAGTGTCAAAATACGGACATTTTAAAATGTGGTTACAATCGAAAACAAGCACGTAGAGAATACCATCTTTTATATCCGGATAGAATTTTACACAATGAACACATGTTTAAAAGGGTTTATAATAATGTTAATAATAGAAATAAGAACAAAGTGAGAACAAGTCAAAGAAATAATGAAAATGATGACATAGAATTAGACATTCTCCTATGTATATTTCCAAGGTATCATTATATCTTTATAATTAATGAAGAAAAGCAATTCATAAAATTTCATTGATAGCTTTTAAAAAATAAAATTACACAAAGAAAAACATTAAAACCCAGTGCTATTTTTATTTAAGATTATTTTTATTTTAGAATACCTGTCATTCTATACCAAAAGCTAGTAGAGAATTAAACTTGACTTTTTGGAAAATACAATCAACTTTAAAGCACCATTTTCATCCTTTTAAATTTACAAAAGTTCAGTATTTATCAGAAGACAATAAACTAGCACGGCTGAGGTTTTGTCAGGAGATAATGCAAAGGATTGAGGAAAATCCATTTTTTTTTAATTACATATTGTGGTCCGATGAGGCAAGTTTTTCTACTAGTGGAATATATAATAGAAGAAACACGCATTGTTGAGCTTCTACTAATCCCCATCAAGCAAGGTCAATCCGATTTTCTGGGCGACAAACTCTACATGTTTGGGCCGGCATCTTACAAAGAAAGATAATAGGTCCTGTATTTTATCAACATACATTAACAGGTCAACGGTATCAACAACTTTTGGAAAATATTTTAACTACCCTACCACAAAATTTTCCAGAGCTAAATGTCAATAACATAATTTGGCAACAGGACGGGGCACCGCCTCACAACGTTGTTGGAGTAAGATATTGCCAAATTTAGGAATAATTAGGTGGCCTCCTAACAGCCCAGACTTAACGCCGTTAGATACTTTTTTGTGGGGTGCTCTAAAAGAGAAAGTAAATTCATATAGAAATTTAAGCATACAAGAAATTCAAAATATTTTAATTCAAGATATTTTTCGATATCACCGAAAACCAAGATTCCATATACGTAGCTTTGGAAAAACTAAAACGGGGATATAGACTTTGTATTTTGGAAATTTTATTTTTAATTTATGTTATTTTATATAGTGTTTTAGGCTAATTTTCTGTGATGACGTTGTTAAAAAGGTGATATGCTCATTCTATATTTAAATTAACTGAAAAGACCATGTTAACAATTAAATCCGTTCGCTATATCAAATAAATTATTCGATATCTTCAAGAAATAATAAAATGGACCCACCAAACTATATTTCACTAAAATAAAATCTTTAAAATTATAATTTGAAAATGGCTTTTAAACAGAAATATTTCGAAAACGGCCAAACCAAATGTCGACTATGCATATATTTTTGAAATCGGGATAAAACGATCTTTCATTTTAGCTAATAATATACAGGGTGTTCCATTTAAAAAAACTTAAAAAAACGCAAGTTAACGTCATATCTTAAAAAGGCGACTTTCAATTGTTTTTTGGTAATGTTATAAAAGAACCTCAGTAACAACCCTACAACTTTTGTATTAAACATTTTCACCTATCTCTTTACCTAAGATAGATAAATGGGGGGTGCATTTATAACCAATAACCCTGTACACTCATTCAGATAAATCAGCTTTTCATTTTAAGTAGTTCTTATTATATTCTTATTATAGAGCAACTCGAAAATACCTCAATCGGTATTAATTAAATATGAGAGTCAAGTAAAGAATTACGATATTGATATTAAGATCTTTGATGACATTTTAGCATCTGGTAGTCAACGCTGACAAACAATGTCAAAGTATGTCCGCATTGGTGAAAAAAAAACTTAAAATTAACTGACCTTGTTGAATTTATTGCAATAAAAATAAACTTGGCATTGTATTTAAAGAAACAAAGTTGCCCATTTTAAACAAATTTTTGTAAGGTAATCATGTAACATACTTATTTGTGCACAGCATAACTAACAGGTAGCACGATCTCTCTCTGGTGGCGCATTTGATATTTTTGAGCACAAAATACGAAAAAAACGATTACAATTCAAATAAAGGAGACAGATCATATCTCAGCAAAACATTGGCTGAATCTGCGCGAAAAAAATGACCGTACTTTCCCGCCAATTCATGAAAGCGTGTTGCTTTCTGTTAGTTATGCTGTGATACCAGTATGATACCGGTATGTTGTGGTTACCTAGGAAAAATTTGGTATTTATTTTAAAGGGTGTACATTTTAAATAACTTTTTAGATGATTGTCTTGCGCTTATCTTAAAACCAGAATGTGTAATAATATAATTTTTACATTTTTTTTGTACCTTTTGCGAAATACGAAGGAGTTCTGGGATTTTTTAAATAAAATGTAAAGTCGTCATAGTTCAAAAACTTAATAGAGTAAAGTTTTGACATTTGGACGTTTTAGTGATAAAGGTGTGTTGAAAAACTATATTTATCATTAAATCAAGCAAGTCCTTAAACCACTAAGTATTCAGTAATTTTGATGAACACTGTATATCTGTTTTAACAAATGATAAATCTTTCATTTTTAAGCATGCTGAGGTCACTTAAGGCTTAGTAGTGATGCAGGCGTTTTTTTTTTTCATTACATTTACAAACTTCCCTCTTCTTTTATTGTTATATTGCATTTATAGTCTTGTGGACGATAGTACTTTCTACTATAATATTAATTCTTCCAGGCCAAACTTTAAGCTTGCTTTAGAAAATTTAAATATCTGTTTCACATAAACCCATTATTGGATTAAGGCATAAAATCTTGCTCAGTTTAACATCTTAAAGACAAAATCATTTTCACTGTCTCAAAAAAAGACAAAATATTTATGCTCCTTTTTAATTACCCCACCCTCTCTACAAAGCATCCTTTTTTTACCCACCAACTAACTGTAGGGAGCTTGTCCCTTTTTCATTGGTTTTTCCACTGCTTCTGGTTTGTAGTAGCTTCATTTAGATCAACACTGTGCAATTTTTTATGGATCCTCCTACAATCCATTTTAATATTTTTAACTTTGAACTTCCCTTCATTTACTTCTTGATTCTTACAGTATCTAGAATATGAAACCGTCTACCTGCAAAGGTGCAGAGGTATTTTCTTCTCCCCCCCAAATAGTTTAGTCTCGTATTAATAAATTACCTCATTTTACCTTTCTTTAAGAGTATTAGAAAATTTTATGGTTTTAAGAACACTAAAATCTTGGACTTTCATTACCCTGACTGATCACTTGAAAACGGTTGGAGATACGAAGTCCAAGCTTTTAGTATTAATAATAACCCTTTTTTTAAATATTTACTGTACGTTACTATTTAGGCGTTTGTGTACTATCGCAAGATTTTTAAAAAAGTCAAAGTTGTACCTTTTATCTGGACCCGATAGCACAATCTCTCAGAAATTTTGAATTTCAATGCCTTACTTTTCAGGCCTAATTAAAGGCTCAGCCAGCGGCGTTCTCGAAAGTTTAAATATGAACGTTCCAGCCGTTGCCTAAAACACTAAAAACTAAAACAGTATACGACAATTCTACGAGCGACGACTTGAAAAGCGATAATGAAATTTCCTCAAGCTCGGAGAAAGAATCGAAAAATAAAGAAAACAGAGACAATAGGGGTGACCGTATGTCTGCGCTTAGCCCATTCGACGAACAGGAAGAATGGGAAAAGATTCAGGAAATTATGGCATCGTTTGGAACGGGAATCGTTAGGGAATCTGTTTTTGTAGCGGAGTTAGAAAAGGAATTTCAAAATAGGTTAATGACCATATCTTGCTCGCAGAACAGTTTAAGTAATGCCTCTGAAACGACTGTTGAAAAATGGTTACAGGGTATTGGAATGGGTGATTATGCGGGATTATTCATGGCTAATGGATTTGATAACCTTGGATTTTTGGTAAGTTTGATGTAGAAATTCAGTTTTATTAAGTAAATATATTTGCCAAAACTCATTGTAGGGATTTGTTTAAAAAAATAATAATTGGAAACATGTTTAAAGTTTATATGGTTATTTATTTTATTAAATTTGTGTATAGTTTATTTTTTGAAAAGTTTTCTATTTTTTAAATCTGGTACAAACGTTTTGATGGCAATTGTACCACCATTTTATTTTTAAAATATATAGTTAAATTAACAGTGTTGCTACTGAAAGTACAGGGTTTTCCGTATATTTTGGAGCACCACCGGAGCTTTTATTTCAAGAGTTAAAAGAAACTTTAAATTTTAAAAGTATTTATTACTAAACGGTCAGAATTTGTCATCAGATAAAACAGAAGAGCATCGAAAATGTGTTTAAAAATACCAAAATTGTTTTTTTTTTAAAAGGAGGGTGTTCCATTGTAAATTATTATTTTTCAGCTTCCTTACTTTACTCTGATATTTATATATATATATATATATATATATATATATAAATATATATATATATATATATATATATATATATATATATATATATATATATATATATATATATATATATATATATATATATATATATATATATATATATATATATATATATATATATATATACAGTGCGCGACAAAAAAGATAGGAGGCAGGGTATAATGGGAATTATAATAATCAATATTGTTTACTTTAAAAACAAAATATGTCTTAATTAGTGTTCAAGTAAAAAAAAAAACACTACATATGGGCATTTATGGCTCTGTTGGATCGTTGTTAAGCGACCGAAAATATTTTGTTATTTAAGTGTCGTTAATATTTTTAGAACGGAGTATTAGAAGAAAGTGATTTAATAGAAATGGGCATATCAAGTAAAGAGGAACGAGACACGATTCTTGAAGCTGTTAAGCAACTACCTCTTAAAATTCACAACCAATTACCTACCAACTGTAATAACAACAATGACCAGAACATGGTAAAAATATGGTTGAAAAAAATACACTTAGAACAATATTTTGAAACGTTTAATAAACATTTATATCAAGATATGGAAAGAATAAAGCGAATATGGGACGTTGAGTTGTCCGCAGTTTTGGACATTGACAAAACTGGGCATAGGAAAAGGATTCTGGCTAGTGTTAGTAGTGGTGAAAATATTGTTTCTGGACCTAATATGGAGCAGATAAGTGCCGATGCTGCATTGTTGGTAAGTAAAAATTTTTAAATTAATGGCCACATCAATAATAAGCCAAAGTTATGCGTATTTAGTCAGTGACATTTTATAAAAAATATTTTTAAATAACACCGTGATAACCAATTAAATCTCCATAAAAATATTCTTCTAAAAAATTCAAAATTCAATTTTTATACATTCATAACTTATTACTTTATCAAATTTAATTTAAAATAAAACACTCGGTGTAAAGTTTCAAAAATTTTATTCCGATAGATCGGCACGTAAAATAAACATTTTATGACACTAAATTATTTTAATTGCAGCGCCCTAAGATGGGCGTACCTAAAATCTGTTTGGGTATTTGTTAAGTTGTCTTTATTGTTTATCGATTTCTTAATAGCCAAAATTTCCAAATAATCCATTTGTTTACCCTTCCGAATGTTATGTAATAACTTTACATCCTTTACTATAGGCAATCTGTGTAAGTTTAAGATGTTTTTATTTTATTTTTAACCCCTTCTTCTTAAAAAGATCTTTAAAAATGGTCGTTAAACCGAAACACGTGTCAGATCTATCTGAATAAAAAATTTGTTAAACTTTACCCGAGTGTTTTATTTTAAATTAAATTTTTTTAAATGTTTCACCTAGAGCCTACCGCGAACCCCAAAATAGAAATTATTATTACTTTATGATACCCTTTTCTTTTTGAGTTAATGTAAATATATACAATACACATTTTAGAAGACAAACAGTGAACCAAACAGGGAAATGCCGTCACCCTCTACACAAAGTACTCATTCTACGGGTAGTAGTAATACTGGTACAATAAGACATAGACATAAAAAATCGAGACCTGCACCACAACCTCCTGTTCAAAAAAAGCCGGAAAAGAAAAATTCCGAAATATTTGTTGGTGGCACCAATTCTATAAAAAGTCAGTGGAGGCATCAACCCATTTTGCTTATAACAGGATCTGTGAAGTATTCTTCAAATGTATGTAAAGCATAATATATTTTTTTATTATTTAAAATTTCGTTAAAAAAATCTTGCCTTTAAAATAAATATGTTTTAGTACTGGGGATCAACTTTAATTAAAGAATTTAAAGGTACTGATTCAACTAAGAAATCTATACTAAAAGTGGTTAAATCTAAAGATCACTGTTTAGAAGAAATAGTTTTGTCAATATCTTACAAAGGAGTTAAGTTCATTAATCCATCCAATCAGGTTTGTAATTATTTGATGAAGTTTTATTTATTGTTCATAATTTTAAATTTTTATAAATTTAAGTTTGTGCAGACATTTTTTTACATAAGATGGTTGGCTTCTATTATCAGTTAGCTTAAATATATTTATATTTTATAGAATACAATTTGCGAACATGAAATTGTAAACATGAACTGTGCCTGTCAGGATGATGAACATCAAGCGTATTTTGCATACATCACTAAAGACAATGATCTTTATTATTGTCATGTATTCAGGCTTTAAGTCCGGTAAGTGTTCACCATTTTACTATTTGGTGATTATTTAACTAAATGATGTTTAAAGCCAGCATTCCACGGCGGGTGGATCGGTGAGCCAAACTGCAATGACACCTACATCGCGAGTTGTCAGTAGCGCCAGAAACGTTGGTTCTAATGGAGTGGTCAAATGTCCTGATTCTGGAATGTCTTTCGCTTTTGAAAGTACCAAGCAATATGGAAACCAGAAGACGGCTTTTTAGCCGCCACCTTTTTAGGACCTCTTTTGAGAACACAAACTGCAATGCATCTTTGTCGTCTGATTGAGTTTTTTTCTTTAGGACTTATAGCCAACATAAACTGTGTGTGGAAAGCATCTTTTTGGATCGCTATCAGCCTTTTTCGAACTAAGCCTTAGCGAGCCCTGCAACAATCCAGGTTCCGATCCACCCGCTGCGAATGCCGGCTTTATAAGTTTAGTGAAAAATACCGATATCACTTTATATTTTTTTATAGGAACATGCTACAGAAATTATTTTAACACTGGGACAAGCTTTTGAACTCGCTTATCAAATGGCATTAAGGGACCATCTTACAAACAAATGCAAAAACAAGCCAGATCAGAATCGTAGTGAGACCCACAAAATAGCGGTTAGCCCTGGATCTGTCTCCTCTCACAGCCGAGATTTTAAAGTAAGTAAATTTATTTATTACTTAACATACTCATACTTTTTTATATATTTTTGGGTAGTATTAATTACATTATAAATATTATACATATCAAAGTTTCTGTTTTTAAAACTGACTTTAAGAATATTATGACGGACTCATTTTATTTTTAATATCCAAAATAAATAAGTCATTTTATATACACCTCCATATTATGGTTATTTTTAGAAAGAGTTACAAACAATATTTTCTTTGTGTTTAAATTTCTGGATTTACGTACAAGGGTATGTTTTAAAGCAATCGTATTTTTTATATTTTTTTGTTATTTACTATTAAATACGTCGTCATTATATCTTTCAAAATTATAGAAAAAAACATTTATCTATTAATTAACACGTTATAGATGTCTTGGCCAGACCCAGAGCTTGTCATTATACTATGGTACGTTTCACAATAATTCGTTAATTTCTCGTTTTACCTGCTGTTAGTCGTAAAACTCAATATACTTTGGGTACCCGCATGTAGGTCCGGACTTAAAATGTTCTTTATATATTATTGTACCCACTTTTTGGTATATTATGTAGGTTATGGGCAAACTGCAGGTGTTGAATATAAAGCAGATTCTTTTCGTCTTAGTTCATCAGCCGTTTGGAGTTTGTCAAGGTATTTGCGTGTGTGTTATTCAGCATCCAAAA
>JAHBCN010004689.1:0-61336 GCA_019359885.1 Listronotus oregonensis | reverse complement strand
TTTCCCTGCCAATTTATCTGTTGTATTTTTAATTCAATATTTGGACACCGACCACCCAAACCTCCTGTCCCTCCCAACATTATTGTCTGACAATGCCGAAGTTATAGAGATACAATGGCCGCAAAAATGCCTCTAATGAAATGAAATACCTTCTTTAATTACCTCGCATATTTGTTGCAAAAAATATTTTCTGCTTTATCGACGTCGTTTGGATGGTTTAACGATATAGGGTGGTGCACATAAATCGATGCTCGGATTTAATAAGAAAGACAAAGTGCACAAATAGTATTAAGTAAATAACAAAAAAAGTATTTAAATAACATATACTTCCCCACGCACGTAATTTCAAAGTCCCTGCAATCGATTTATATTTTCGACGCGTCGCGACGCCCAGCTCATAGAAGGCGTCAATTTTTTTAAATTGTGAAGAATATCTATTTGACCCCACATATTGACCACTTTTTACAGAAATTAAATATTCACATTCGTTTTCGAGTATAGTATAAAATTATTTCATAAAGTGTGTTGTGTAAAGCAACTTCTGAATGTTTCTGTGTAATACACCTACATGGCGCACAATAACATCTTAACCTGTCGATACTAAAATTGGTTGGTTTAAAAGTACTTGACGAGATGGCGCTTGTTGCTTCTTACGTTCAATTGTATTAAGTTACGATTATTCATAAGCTGGCTGCTTTGCAGGTCAAGGGTGTCCACGGCCTACATTCGGTGTGACCATCCCCAACAAGGATGAAACACGTGTAATCGGATGTATATATATATATATATATATATATATATATATATATATATATATATATATATATATATATATATATATATATATATATATATATAGGAAATTTGGGCCTGTACAGCAGACATTGTATTTAAAAAATTTTAACACTTAAAAAATAATTTTAAAAGTAGTTACTGGATTTTCCAGGTCTATATTTATTTTGCTGCGGAAAGTTTCTTTAAAGATTTACAAAATAAAAGTAAAGGTGTAAAATTTTTGCTTACTTAGCAAACACCGTTTAACATCTATTAACCGTTAAGAAGCTATTTTTACTTCAAGATTAATGGACAGTTGAAAAACACAGTAACAGCTTTCCAGCTGTGTATATTTGTTTTTGATGAAAATTGAAAAAAGTGCTGATGGAAATATCAACTAAGTCATATTTTATCTGCTTGTTTAGTATTGAAGTTTAATTTTTTTTTCTTTATTACTTGAAGTTAACTTTATACGGGGTGTTTCATTTATACAGTATGTATTTAATTTGAGATATGACGCCATTGATGATTATTTTTTAAAATCGGAACTCAAGTTTGGTAATTGTCTCGGAAATTGCGGCAACGCCGATTTTGACTAATTTTGGTGTACGGGAGTTTTTTGGAGCGCTGATCACGAATCCTAAACAATTTTTAGTCCGAAACGTTTCGATTTCGAGATATTCATCATCAAACTAAAAAATCAAACTAACCCCATTTTCTCTATATTTTACCTACTTTTTGCACACAACTCTTGATTTTAACACTAAATTGGCAGACAATATTTTATTTAAACACCTTTAAAAACTTGTTTTTATATTTATTATTTATCTTTCTTCCAATAAATTGCGAAGTTTCACTTTAAACGCCGCGGCCAAAAATCTCTCGTGTATACATGGTTGCGGCGCGGCGTTTAAAAATAAAACTTCGCTAAAAAAGGCGATAAGTTTTTAAAAGAAGTTTATAACATATGGCCCTGCCAAGTTAGTGTGAGAATCAAAAATTATGTGCAAAAAGAAGAAGAAATACTGTAGTTAGCTTGATTTTCAAGTTTGATGAAGGATACCTAAAAAACGAAACGTTTCTAACTAACCAAATAACCCCCGCACTTTGTTGAATGCAATTAAGAAAGCTGAGAGTTGTAGGCATTGCCATTTCCCAGACATGAGAACAATTTTCCAAAAAAATTGAGGAGGATACATAAAGAGTAGTGTTGTAAATGGAAAAATTTTCATTGAAAATATTTCCCTGGTAATGAAAATGTTGTATATTTTGAAAATATCGAAAAAAAATATTAATGCGTTTTAAATCATCAAAACAAAGATTTCTAAATAATATTTCTTATAATTTTGTGCAGCACGAATTTCACCTTAGGAAAGTAATTTCCGAAAAAGTTCGTATATTATTACGATTACGAATAATAAAATCTCAATTTTGGGGATTCATCGATTATTGCTTGCTGGATATTGCTTGCTTTAAAAAAACTTTAAATGCACTCCCTAGAAGACGGCATGATGCTGAATACACTTTTTTCAACAATTAAACAATAATTGTCAATTAACAGAATTGTTTCGAACTTTCGTCCTCATTGTACATTAAAAAAAATGCTTAAATAATTGTCGTATACCGGTTGGTGCGTCGCCGAGCGGAATATAGGAAATCCTATGTAAATTTTAACGGGGTTAACTATTGGCTCTTCTGTACATTTTACAGAAAAAATGTAAGATAACTTTTTGCAGATACCAATCTGACAATCTCGTGCCAAGTTTCAAAAAATTTTAATAAGCGAATCTTGAATTATTCAATTAAATATAATTGCAAAATTACCAAATTTTCGGTTCAGGTAAAACCAAACAGGCACCAGTCAAATGAATATTGTCCTTGACATGAGGAAAAGTGTCAATAAATCAGTGACAGTCGGTGTTTGAAAAAAAATATGAATTATTTAATCGACAAAAAAGTATCTATAATTAAGTGGAATTGTGCGGAAAACAGTTTTAGAGCAGTATCTGAAATGTTTTCAGTTTATTTCCCCACCAAGCCCATTCCATCCATTTCAACTATTAAACCTATTGTCAGTACGTTCGAGTCCAAAGGTACCGTAATAAATAATTGTAAATGTTTAACTTAGAATACCAAAAATAAGGCAGAAGAAAGAGAGAACATAGATCTTAATATTCTACTGAGTGTGGAGAAAAACAAAATGGTTAGTACGAGGGTTCTTGGGCAAGAGGTTAATAAACATCATACAACGGTATGATAAGAGAATGATAAGAAGATATTCTATAGCAAGAAATACATTTTTGTTTGAAACAAATCAACACTAAATTCATTTTGGCATAAAGGGGTGTTTTTAAGGATTGAATTATTGCAATTATCATAAAAAGATATTCTATAGCAAGAAATAAATTTTTGTAAAAAAATATCAACACTAAACATGTTTTAAATCGTTACAAATATTTTTTAAATAATTTTTATTAATAGTGGTGGTTTTAAGGTTTTAAATGTTCTAGTTATTAAAAAAATTATATGAGCAGGATATTAACTAATATTTTTATTTAAATACATAATTAAAGTGTATTAAGCTGCTAAAACTTTTTTTTCATGTTATCTTTATAAAGAGTATTATTTTTTAAAGGTTTTTAGGGGCTTCAAAGGGTTGAACATTAAAAATAATTAATTTTCATGTTGAAGAACACGTAACAATACTTAAGACGCAAAAATAAACTAGATTTAAAAGAATACAATGATTAAATCCGCGTTTTTTTATTATTATTTTTTTTAAATAAAGGGTAGTTTTCACCCCTTAATAACAAAAAGCGCACCTTTAGCGTATGTGACTTTTGAAGTGGAAGGTAGGATAAACTTAATTTCAAATTTTCAGAAATATTCATGCAGGTATAAAGAATTCGGAGGTAATGACGTATTTTCCTCCGCAGTGACTGGACTAATGTTATTTTGTGAACCACTCTACGGTCCTGTAAGCATCGCACTTTAAAAAAACACAAATATTATTATATAGTGTCATTTATAAAAGTGTAAAATATAAAAGTTTAAATTTGAGAATCTAAACCAGCTACAAAACGCTATTTCGTTAGAATGTAATAAGTAATAATATTTCGCAATATCAACTTAGCAACATAGAAATGGATTTTATGATCGGTTGGGATATTGTTTAGCTGTTAATGAGGGGTTGTTTGAACAGTTGATTAATTAATGTTTTTATGTAATTCTCTATTATTTTTAAAAAAGTTATTGTATTTTATTTTATTTTATTTTTCCACGCCTAGTAAAATATTAAGAGTTTAGTTCTATCTTTTTTTCGGATCTATTTTCGATCTTCTTACAATTGTTTATTGCGATGGCTTTGGACTCGAATTTACTGACAATACCTTTAATGGTTGAAATGGACCAGATAGACTTGATGGGAAAATAAATTGAAAATATTTTAGATACTGCTATTAGTTTAATTAAATTCTAGTATGATATTTTTTTTTTTTAATGGTCGATGTAATTGTTAGTAGTTAAACCTTATTGTTACATTAAATAAAAGGTTTGATAAAAAAATAATGTTAACCTGTCCTTTACTTTAAATGTAATTGTTGTGAGATTGATAAAAAGAAAAAAGAAACATTCTTTGTGGTCGGTTGTACGTCAGATTTGACAAAGCCTTATAAAAAATTGTTTGCTGGTGGCTGGTATCTGGTTTTACCTGAACCGAAAATTTGGTAATTTTGCAATTACATTTAATTGAATAATTCAAGATTCGCTTATTAAAATTTTTTGAAAGTTGGCACGAAGGTTTGTCAGATTAGCCTCTTTAAAAAGTTCTTACATTTTTTTTGTAAAATATACAGGGAAGCCAATAATTGACCCCCTTAAAATTTACATGGGATTTTCTATGTTCGGCTCGGCGACGCACCACCCGGTTACATTTTTTGCTTCGTGAAGAGACTCTTATACACATACTTAACTATATAATGCTATAAAAGTTTTTAAAAAATTTAATCCTTTGTTTATAATAATTTTATAATTATGACAAAAAATTAAAAAACAAAGTAATATTGTCAAAGTTATAAAATTATTATAAATTATATTATTTATGGCGTGATCTTGTTAGGTATAAAATGGCTCCACGACGCGAAAAATTTATACCACAATTATCTAAACATTGTTTTTAATGTACAATGAAGACAAAGTTCGAAACAATTTTGTTAATTAACAATTGTCTGCGAGCTGCAATCAAAAATGTCGCGCGGAGGCCCATTATCAGCGTTAAATTAAAATTATTAATTATAAAGATAGAACTCCGGAAATTGGGACTTTTTTATAGGAAATTTTCTCCTCTTCAAGGATCTTTTTTGCAATTTCCGTTTTCTCTTATGGTTTTTGAGTAATAATCAAAAATCAAAATATGGCTTTTTGTTCGTTTTTTGTTAATAACAAATGCAATTTTTATTGGCAGAAAAAATCCTCAAAACACCTTTTTCAGATTTGTATTCCGCGTTGAATAAGCTATTGCTTATATTTTTCGAAGACTTCTAGCTATTTTTCGCAGGAAACACTTCTCGACTGGACTAATATAGAGATATAACTTATTAAATTTTAATTACTAACTATGATTATTGTTTATTAAAAGGCCCACTAAAGAAAATAATTGTAATTAATAAGTTTAAATTACATTATTCCGTATACCCACAATAAATTTAATGTTAATACGCTGTCGATAGTGAACGATATACAACGTGGCCTCAGGTTATTATAACAGTAACCGAATACTGGATCTTCGATCTTTATACGGGTACCGTAGAGATTGAAGAATAAAGAATTTTGCATGGGCGCAGTTTCACCTGAGGTACCGGGGTACCGCTAAAAATCTAAGAAATCCTATCTAAACAGTACAAAAAATAGACTATACCGGGTGACAACGAAATCACTACCCAGCCTTTTATTTTTTTGAATACAAACATATAGCTTTCAAATTTTAGGATACTATAATATATCATAAGATGCTGATTTCGGATATTATAACATGTCTCTATCACTTCCGGTTTAACCGGAAACGACATCAACTTTGATTTTTTCAATGGAATACCCAGTATATTTTTTAAAATTTGGATTCTACGAATCATTTCTGATATAAAGTGTATATTATGTCCTATACCTATCTCGGCTAGTTTCTGAGAAAATGGCGATTGAAGATGTCCAAACTACAGCATATTATGCAGTTTTATGGGAAAACAAACAAATGATATAAAAAATTATTATATTTAATTTAATTTTTTCTGAAGACTCTATCTGTGGAGGTCATTATAAAACTACTTCCGGCTTTACCGGAAGTGCTGCGAAAATTGACTTTTCCAATAATGTTACTTCAAAAATTTAAATGCAACACCCTGTATATTTTTTTAAATTTGGATTCTACGGGTTCTTCCTGATATAAAATCTGTATAATGTCCTATACCGATATTTGTTAGTTTTTGAGAAAATGGCGATTGAAGATGTCCAAACGACCGCATATTATGTAGTTATAGGGGAAACAAATAAACGTTAAAAACATTTAATATTTTTTAATTTAACTCTAAATTATTTTTTAATTAACTACTTAAATAAAAAAACTAATATTAAAATAACAAAATTGCTCCAAAGAGACGCCTGAATTATTTTAGGCTTATTAATTTTCTAACATTTATTTGTTTTCCCCTATAACTGCATAATGTGCGGTCGTTTGGACATCTTTAATCGCCAATTTCTCAAAAATCAACAAAGATAGGTATAGGAATGAATTTTATATCAGGAGTGACCCGTAGAATCCAAATTTAAAAAAATATATAGGGTGTTGCATTTAAATTTTTGAAGTAACATTATTAGAAAAGTCAATTTTCGCAGCACTTCCGGTAAAGCCGAAAGTAGTTTTATTATGACCTTCACAGAAAAAGTCTTCAGAAAAAATTAAATTAAACATAATAATGTTTTATATTATTTATTTGTTTTCCCATAAAACTGCATAATGTGCGGTAGTTTGGACATCTTTAATCGCCATTTTTTTAAAAACTAGCATAGATAGGTATAGGATATAATTTAGATTTTATATCAGGAATGATTCTTAGAAACCAAATTTTGAAAAATATAGAGGGTGTTCCATTAAAAAAAACAAAGTTGATGTCGTTTCCGGTTAAACCGGAAGTGATCTTATAATATAATATGTTATTATAAAATTTGAAATCCATATGTTTTTATTTAAGAAAATGAAGGGGTGGGTAGTGATTTCGTTGTCACCCGGTATAATAAAATAATATTTTTAATTTAACATGAACGATCAAGTCTTCAGCCAAGTATTTTTTTCATATAGGTTTACGCTATTAATTAATAGTAAAACAATTCTTTTAGTTTTATACTTCACAGAATATTTTTCAGTATATTATGGTCTTAACAACCACAGATAACCTAACTTTAGATATGTAATCGCTAATCGCATTTATGACAAATTTACGCTAGCGCGGACTTGGAATTTCTATAAATCATTAATTAATTTCTACTCATGAATATATATATATATATATATATATATATATATATATATATATATATATATATATATATATATATATATATATATATATATATATATATATATATATTTTAATTTTGACATTTAAGTAACACTTTTCAAAACTCATTGACGTTCTTAAATATATTTGTTTTGATCACTAGTTACAAAAGGTAAAATTTTTCGCAACTGGAGATGAAAAGTAAGATATTTGACGTTAATGAGTTTTGAAAAGTTTTTTAAAATTTAAACTTGAATTAAAAAGAATCATCCTATTCAAAATTAGAAAAAATATTGCGTGAAACGCGTTGGGAAACACTATTTTTAATAATTTACATTCTTTTGCTCTGCTCGTTACAAAAAAAGTATTTTTTTTCTAACTGATTGCACAAATAACTCTTTTTTCTAGAGAATGTTTTGAGCAAAGACAAAAGTCAAAAGTGCATAGCACAAAAGACAAAAGTCGCTCAGAATTTGTAGAACTCCGCAGATGCCGACACTGGCACAGTCTTTGTGTCTTTGGCAAAATGAACAAACTTTATTCTTTGCTTTATTCTTGAACCAACTAGATTAAATTCATAAACAAATCAGCTCTTAGGCTTCTTCGCCTAACTGATGAGACCCGGAAAGGTCGAAAGCTCACATAATCCACCCTAAATATCGTTGGGTTAAGGTGAAACCCGAATCCCAGTTTACTCTTCGGATTCATTTGACAAAAGCAAAAGAACTTTTGGGATTTCGCAAATCTCCACGAATTTTGTGGCGCGATTGACCCTTTTGTTCAAAAGCAAAAGTCTGAGAATCCAAAGAAGCAAAAGTATTCTTTGGTTCGAAAACCTGCTACGTTTGTGGCTTGTTTCGACTTCGGTTCGTCTTCTTCAGTCAGGGAAAGTACCCTGATTTTTTCTAGATTTAGATACTGATTTTTTTTATTTTGCGTTTCTATTCATACATGAATTAAGTTAGGTAGTAATATAAACAATAAGGTAACAAAATTAATATAACAAAATTTAAATAACAGAAAATAGGGGCTCATAAAGGATGAGGTTTGTTTCAAGACCCAGTCTTTGTACCGCCATGAAAAGGTTTTTAAACTATTAGAATCTATTAAACGCGTAAGTGTCTACTTTACACACTTTATGTCAGTTCAAAAACGACGAAGTTTGAACGCTTTCTGTATATTTAAAGGATTCTGCTTTGCTTGGGGATCAGTAAAGGGATCGTGTAATGTAATGTCACCTATCGGTTAGGAATGGGTTTATTTAACTGGACTTGCATATGGCCGTACAATAAACGGTTTTTACGAGATTGGAACAAACTTATATTCCACCAACCAATGAGCACGTTGAAGGAAGAGAGAAAGGTTATACCGCTTTTCTTTCTCTCTTGCACAAATGTTCGTTTTCCAAGCGCATAATTAAAAAACAGTTTATATTTTTTTTATGAACAAAAGGAATGTATTAATCCTACCACCAAAAACAAAATAAGTTAATAAAACAGTAAAACTTGTTAAGAATCTATAATTATATAGACATTTTATCACAAATCACAAAATAAGTCAGTCCAAAAACTAAAAAATCTTACACAAGCGGCCAGTACGGAACTGGCCGGCGACAAACGTGTAAATAAAATCGGTCTGCCAGTCCGTTCTGCGCATGATTTAAGACCCTAAGCGATGATTACCGCCACAGCACACAGACACATTTTTTCGCCCATAAAATCTAACTTTTGAACTGCGCATTTTATACCCTTTGCCGGTCCATATGAAGGTGGGTGTCAACAACACACCATAATTGGTATCGCGAATAAGAATTAATAATCATCCTTTATGCGCGAATATATTGTAAGGAACAGAAGGAAAAGTAAAAAAGTATCTCGCCAAAAACACTTGGACCGAGTTCCTATCCAAAAATCTCGGCCTTTTAAAGCACTTACATCTAAAATTAGATCAAGTTGTTTTTTACTGATCTCTAATAACTTGTTTGGTAGGTAAAACTCAACCTTTACACTGAATATGAAGTACGAAAATTGCTTATTTTAATGTCCCTTAAATCCCACCTGTTTTGTGGTCCGATACGTAAACTGTTGCAATTTTCTTTGTTTAGAAAATAAAATTCTGCCTGCATTTTTAATTCTAAGAAAGTTATAATCTCAGAAACTCAGAATCAGTCAAAATGGCAACTTCTAAAATACCCCCTATATATACCTACGATATTACCGCTTTTGTTTCAGTGCGTTCCTAGTGAAAATGGGCCGTTTTTCAAATTTTTTCCCATTCTTGTGGCCTAAAAACCTACTTTTTACTACTACTACTTTTAATCTGTATACTTGTGTACAGAGCTGTCAAAGTACTCTTAAATAGTACTTCAAGTACAAGTACCAAGTTTTTGATTTTTTAAAAATTACTTCAAGTACAAGTACCAAGTATTCATTAAAATGTACTTGCATTTTCAAGTCAATTGAAAAAGTACTTGAAATACCGCCCAAGTATTTTACTTGAAGTAAATCCAAGTACTTGAAGTAAACCAAAGTACTTGAAGTAAAACAAAGAACTTGAAGTAAAACAAAGAACTTGAAGTAAAACAAAGTACTTGAAATAAAACAAAGTACTTGAAGTACACCAAAGTACTTGAAGTAAACCAAAGTACTTGAAGTACATAAAAGTACTTGACAAGTACTTTTTATTTACTTGAAGTATTGTTTTTACTTCAAGTACTTTTTTACTTGAAGTACTTTTACTTCAAGTACATCGTAATACTTCAAGTACTTAAATAAATACTTCAAGTAATTTACTTGGTCAAATCAAGTAAAAATCCAAGTAGCTTCATAAAAACTAATCAAGTACAAGTACAAGTACCTCCTAATAAAAAGTACTTGAAGTAAAATACTTGAAGTACAAAAAAGTACTTCAAGTAAAATTTTACTTAAAGTACTTCAAGTTTTGACAGCTCTGCTTGTGTATGTATCTAATCAGATCCTGCTTGAAATACAATGGCGTTTTCCACAACTCTTATCTTAGCACTGTTAATTGCACCCAAAATAAGAATCATTTGCTTTATTAATAACCTAACTCTTACAAGGAAGCTTCCCCTTCTTGCCCACTGGCGAGCTGCAGAAGAATCAATATGATTCCTTCTCTAGCAGCACCAAATACAGCTTCAGTAAAAGTAACTTTTATGCATCCTCCACAGAGAAGCTCAGAACTTTCCACTCTGCGGGCTCTCTCATTTTTACAGTGTCTTATACCTTTAAACGTATTTAAATTACTTTGGAAACACCCTGTACAACTTATTATATGTAGTTAATTAATTTAGATATACTCATGATTTTCTGTTAATTTTTTTCTTGACTTTTACGATTAAAACAGGCAGTTAAATACGATGTTTATTTTATTAATTTGAAGTAAAATATATTTAACTCGTTTTTTGCGGTTACCAAAGATAAACTTGACATCCATAATCATTAGTAAAATGTCTTTCATAAAAATGCATTTTAATTTCTGTAAAGGACCAAAATATAAAAACTTCAATTTTATTTAATTTTTTTCTTAATTTAACATATTTTCTTACAGTAATATTTTAATATTCACCAAATTAGTGTAGAGCCACTGTCAAAAGATTCTAATATGTCTAGTCACTGCCTTAGAAGGGCCGATTGGCCATCATTGGCCTTGAGTTACAACGCTGAACCTCGCCCACGAGTCCCGCAATGCTTTGACGTTGTCAATATAAATAGTTTGACGCTGCTGAACACAACAGTAGAAAATATGCGATGCGAATCGGAGAAAGCACTTGCAAAAACTACTACCGGCCCAGCCGGCTATCTGGCTGGAGGGAAATTTATGGCTTGCGCCCGAGTGATTGGACTTATTAGAATATATTACGACGGTGGTGGATCTATTACCTGTAACCCGGCAACCAAAAACCATCGCATCCTCGATCCAGGTTTACTGAACGTTTGTTGGCGCTTTACAGCCTCCCTTTACAGCGGAGATATCAATGTATGAATAAAATATAAAGTTGGCCCTATTTTTCACACAGTTTAAATCATGAGAAAAAAATTCACACAGGTGTATAAAATTAGTCACTTCAGGCCTTGTTTCCCGAATGTTTATTGCTGTTTTTATAACAGTCGTGGAAAAAAAACCTTTCTGGCATTAAAACATATTTTTTAATTGATTTGATTGACTTGTGTATCTCGTAAGATCGGTTTGTAACCTTTTGCCCTCGAAAAAATTACCTGACCTCATCTGTCTTCAACAAAACGACAAAAATCGTTGAAAAACTGACAAATCAAAATAGAAAATCGTGAAAAAGCGTCCGGTAATAGTCAGCATTGATGTTCTAAAATTAAATTCTCACTGCAGATTTGATGTTTCGTACCTCGCACTTTTAGTCGTGTGTATTGCGTTAAAACAGCACCGCGAAAAATTCCGTTTAATAAAAAGTTTTCCGTAAAAGTTTCAGTTTTTAAAAAATATATTTTTGTTATAGTTTTTTTGTATAGTAAATATTAATTTAAAAACACTTATTATTGTGCGTGTCTTAGGTACATTGTTTCAACAAAACTTGGGTACAAGTCGTGTTTTGAAAATTACAAGTGCTGTAATTAAAGTTGTGTTTTTCACTTTTTTGTGATTGTTTTTAGTGTTTGGATTAAATTAAAATGTTGGAAGCGGTAAATATACAGTAGGTAATTTCTATTTTAAATTTTATATACATAGGTTTGCCAAAAGTTAAATTTATTTTTCGTGGTAAATAAATTATAAAATTTATGTGAAAGCAGAGGGGATGGTTGTTTACCTGTAATAAAATAAAAGCTCATTTTTACTGTATATAGGGGGCGGGCGAGGTGTATTTTCAAAAAGAGCGTTTTTCGAAAACGCTTAGGATTAGCAACATAAATGAAGAGAATAGTTAAAAGCTTATAAAAAACGTTTTTCAAAGTTTTTAGCAACACAGGATGTAAAAAGGGGGTCATGAGTGTCACATCTAAACCGTCCCTGGAGCTTTGCGTAATTCACCACACTTTCTTTGATATTTATTTAAAGGGTCTTACTTGGTGTTACATTTTATTACAATAAAATAATAAAATTGGTGGTTCAATAATTATATCTTAAAAAATTGATTCCATTTGAGTTCCTTGGAGGCCAATATCTCTAAAGAGGAGGCCTATACAAACAAATTTTATACGAAATTATAGAATTCTTATCATGTGTTTTTTTCTTTCATATCCGGGAGATTCATATTTTTTTATTTTTTTTTACAACGGCAAGTAAAAAAGTGATATTACAACAACATATTAACAACAGTTAAGTATTTATTTTTCTAGAATTAAGTTTATACAATAAAAAATGTACTTGTTAAATTTAATTACTAAATTAGAATAATTACAGGTATTTAGGCAAATTTTAACACTACCCTCTTAAAGTTGTGTTTATTTTAATACCTTTTATATCTGGTAGAGGTACAGTAACGGCTATTAAATCTTTGGCAATTCTTTTTCCCTGTTGTAAAATAGGCTTATGCCACCTTAGATTGGATTAGATTATTTGAGCGAAGATGGCGAAAAATGACCTCCACCACTGCAACCTTACCAGATTTATTGTGGTTTCTCCTATCGTTCTTTAGAGTACCTTGTCCAAGCCCGTCTTCTTAACTAGACTCCAGAGTCTCGACACTGGCCACTCCATATAACTTGCCGGTTTTGGCTTCTCCTCCCCAAGCCTAGTAAACCTAAGCCTGCATAGTGCTTCGCAATGGCATCACACATGTAAGGCTGTTTCTTCAGCCTCCTGGCAGAACCTACACAGGCTATCCTCCACCAGGTTTATTATTTCCAGGTGCTTGTTGAGTTTACAATGTCCTGTTAGTTGACCTACAGTTATCCTTACGACCTTACGGCTGTGGCTCAGTAGGTCCGATGTAAACTTGGCCGAGCGGGTCTTAATGAACTGCTTTGCCTGTCGTTGTCCCGGTGTTTGTACCCACCAGCTTTGAAACTGTCTGTCTACCCAACTCTTAATAGATGCTTTGAAGAGACCTGCCGAGATACCGCAGAATGGCTCCGGGCCTATCATTTCCGCGGCTGATCCTCTTTTGGCTAGGTCGTCGGCCTCTTCGTTGCCTGAATGGCCCTCGTGGCCTGGTACCCAGGCTACCGTAAGTTTGTTTGCCAAGCCGACTTTTTCCAGGGCCTGTATACAGTCCCCGACTAGTTTGGAATTGACTTTTGGGGAACTGATGGCCTTCAGGGCCGCTTGGCTATCTGAGTAAATAACGATATTTTTTCCTTTACTAACTTTTTCTCTAATCCTCACGGCGCAATGCACTATTGCTGCGATTTCCGCTTGGAAAACCGTGGCGTGCTGACCGAGACTTAAGATTACCTTTTCTCTAGGCTTATCTCCATAGATGCCAGCTCCTACACCCTTGTTGGTCTTGGAGCCATCTGTATACCAGATATGATCGGCTTTGATTGGAGGGCCTCCCTTCCAGTCCTCCCTATCTGGTATGACAATACGAAAGTGTCTATTGAAGATGAAACGAGGGGTTATCCTGTCTGAGGGCATCTCAAACAATGAGCTGACCTCTTGGTCCTCCTCTATTTCCCATCTTGGAGTCCTTCGGTGTTCTATAATTGGACTTTGACCTCCTTTGAGCCTATAGAGTACCGCCTTTACTTACCCCTGTATGTAGATGTGTAGTGGCGGCAGGTTTAGCAGCACTTCTAGGGCTGCGGTTGGAGTTGTTCTCATAGCTCCCGTGATGCATACGCATGATAGCCTTTGCACACTTTGATGTTGTCTGATTGCTACGGTCTGTGAGACCCTTGCCCCCCAGGCAACTGAACCATAGGTTATCATGGGTCTTATTACCATTTTATACAACCACATGTTCATCTTTGGGTTAAGTCCCCAGCTTTTTCCACAAGGTCTGCGACATCTCCCGAGGGCAATTTTTGCCTTCTGAATAAGTTTGTTGAGGTGTGGTCCCCAGTTCATCTTTTGGTCAAAAGTGACTCCTAGATACTTAACCTCTTTTGAATTGGGGATTTCCACTCCATTGAGCTTTGGACATCTGAGTGCCCTTAGTGCTCTTTTCTTTCTGAAGGGAACAATAACGGTCTTTTGTGGATTAACCGACAGACCTTCCTCCCTGCACCATTCGTCTACGATGTTCAGTGCGTTTTGCGTCCTTTCTGAAACAAAGTCTAACCTCTAACTACGATGGCTATGTCGTCTGCGTAGCCGAGGCAGTGAAACCTCTCTTTGGCCATTTTTGCCAGAAGGTCGTCGACTAGGATCGCCCAGTATAATGGTGATAGAACGCCTCCTTGTGTTATGCCACCTTCTACTGAATATAAATAACTGTTGAAAAACCTAATAAAGAAACAGGTGTCCATTGTCAGTGTATAAACATATTTTTTTAAATACCAAACTTAACTTTGGATCAAAAAGTATTAATTATTTATTATATGGAGCAGAGTGGTTGGCCACAAAAGGATGTGACAGAAAAGCTTAATATCTTAAAGAGTACTATTTATTTTGTTAAAAAAAATGGCAGGAAACACACTCCTTTGAGAAAAGATCTGGAAGTGGTCGCCCCAAACTATCGAATCAAGAGCAAGACAATAATTTAGTTAATTTATTGAGAAACCAACCATTTAAATCTGTAGTTAAAGCAAAAACGGAGAGCATCGGTTAGAACGGCACGGCGCGGCGGAGAATAAGGCAAATATCCGAACTGCGCTGCCATCCGGCAGCCTTAAAACCGTTTTTAACAAATGCAAATTAGAAAAAAAAACGCATTTGATTTGCTCTACAATTTTACAAAATATAAACAACCTTAAAGATAAAATTTTAAAGGCGTGGAATAAGTTACGAGAAAATCTGAACTACACCCGGGCTATGGTCCATTCGATGCCTGGAAGGCTAAACTCTGTCTTAGAAAAAAACGGGGCCGCGATAAATTATGTTTGGAAGGATATTCCAGTTTGTTTAAATTTATTAAATTGTTAATTAATTTATTAATTTGTTAGTTTATATAAAATATAAATATTATCTTTTACCTTTTGCTTTTTTTATAGTAATTAAAAGTAAAAAAAGGTAAAAAAGAGCGATTTACAAAAATTGGCAAAAAAGTCAAAATTTAACAAGTTTTTTACCCAAGATTTTGGCCGTCACTGTACTTCATTGGTACTGGATTTTATTATTTGGCTGCTATTGTTAATTGTACTGCAAAATGATGTTTCTGGTAAGATAACATCTGGGCCATTTTAGTTTGGTTTTCGATCGAAGATTATATATCCTTCTGCAACAGCCTAGCCGCTTTAGTTGCAAAACATCAGCTCCATTGTCAGATAATATTGTAGCAGCTGTATGTCTAAATGCGTGACCACTCCGGGAAGCATTAAAAAAGTATCGATTTTTTTAGGACAGATTGAAATGAAGTGGTACCCCAAAGCTTGATTATACAATTATCCATGTCTTCATTGTATAAAAAACCGTTCGTTTTGAACTTCTTTTCGCAAACCCACATATTTTTTGACGAATTTTCCCCAATTTTGATCCACTATTAGAAAAGATCAACTTTTGTAAGTCTTGGTGTCAGGTACTTTAATTGTAATCTTTTATTCCAGGATATTAACGTGAGTTGCCTTCATTTTAAGAATTTCATCGCTCCTACATGTCCCGGACATACCAATAATAAGCACCATCTACAACAATGGCTTGGTTTAAATTTATTGTTAAAAAATAATTTAAAAATCTACCTTAACAGATAAAAATTACTCGGGAGCTTCGTTTAAAAAAATCTCAATGCTCTGCCTCAAAAAAACACTCGACTTCCTAGACCAACATTTTGGCGGAGTTCCTTTTTGACCTCCGATCAGTGAAGTGCTCGCGATAAAAAAACAACATAGTTTTTTCCGGGAAGGCGGCTAAAGGCGCTGTATCAACAGCTTTTGCCATCGGGGATCAAGGAGAAACTCAAGCCAAACGATGGAGTCCTTCTTCTGGGGCTAAGCGCTGTGAACGAAGATTCCTATACCTGTTCCTTTCTGAGGACCCACGCACGAGGGATTTTCCTAATGGCGGAAGATGGTTGCGCGCTCAGCGGGGAGGGGCAGTACTGACAGAAAACGATTATGCGTGATAACAGAAGCAGTCTTTGGTCGGATGGCCATTGTTTGTGCCCTGCATCGATAATTTTTTTTGTCAAGAATTTAAGTTTTGGAAAAGTTCGGAATTTCTGGGGGTTACAGAACCCGACTATCCAGAAGTTTCATCTACAAAGCCTGGGAAAGCTCACGTTGATAACAACGTGTGTCTGGAAAGGGGAGACCTGGCTGAACGTTCACCGACGGAGGCCAAGAAAAGTGAAAGCAAAGCAAACATTTTGGCGTTTTAGAAATGCCTGCAGCTTTGCGTGTTTGGAGATGCCAATCTTTTCCTTAAGTTGAATCATTGATTTTATCATGCTGTGGGTAGCCCATAAATTCATTGTTTTTTTTGTTTCGCCATTTCGCCAAAACACGCTAGCAAAATTGTTTCTGATCCAAAATTTTACTTTATTTTTAGTGCACCAGTTTTGGTATACGTGATTCTTAATTTTTTTTAGCCGCTCTTTTTCTTGTAAAAAAAATGGACACAATCTTGGCACTAAACCGTCTGTAACTAATTCAAAAAGGTTGTTAGGAATCTTTGTTGATTTTGATGATTTTTTGTTTATAACATAACAACCGTTAATACCTTGATGTTTAAGTATTTTTTCAAAATTGATGACAGTGACATTTAATTTAAGTAAAAAAGTTGTCACGATTTTTTTTTTTTTTTATTTTCAAGAAATTTAATAATAAAATATACAGGGTGATTCATGGGGAAATGTCAATACTTCAGGTACGTAGTCAGGGTCCAGAAATAAATATACTTGTAGGGAGTGCCACCTACAAGTCTTTTTACTATTTTGAACAATCACAACTTTTTGGTACGGCCCTGTATTACATTTTTAGGTAAATTAAATAATTTTTTTGTTATTTTTACGTCAAAAAGGTATACTTGTTAAAAGTTTATAAACGCAACCTTTTTCGAGATATTTGAATTTTAAAAAATTACGACGCATCTGATTTTATTATACCAAAATTTACAAAAAAAATAAAACAAAATGTATAATTAACCAATATGTATTTTAATTTTCAATAAAATTATTGTTCTTCAATTATGTTTAGCAAAACATAAGCTAGGTTTTATAATTTTCAAAAATTCCACCATTTACTTCCAAGCACATGTCAGCTCTATGATGAACACCCAAGGAAGTTTAAAGGTGTATGGAAGCTTTCCAATTAATTTATTTAAAAAATCCCCAAACCCTGTATATTATACTGAAAATTGTTAAACCCTATATAGGAACAATATTAACGTAGATGGTTTTTAAATGCTATTTTCCGTCTAAGCCGAAACTAATATTTAAAATTTATTTATATAAAAAATATTTCTATATGACATAAAAATAATATTTTTTATCAATCCATCTCTTTTAAATTTATATCTTAGTTTTAAGAAGTCACTTCTTAGTGTGGAACAAGAATAATGTTTTTCTGTATTGTGGAAATTTTTGATCCAACCCCCTAAGTGACATCACTAGATAGCTAATTTAAAAAAACATTAGGAATATAAAAGTAATTTTCAGCTTGTATAGTTGCATCATTTTTTAAATGAATGAAAAATAATCCAACTATACCCATATTTTTTCTCTGTCGTGGATGGTTTCGAAAATATAGAGCTTTGTCGGACTATTGAGTCACAATCTTATTAATTTTGAAACATGTTATTGAATTTACTAGTTATCGTTGTTAGAAAACTGTATAAAAAAAGTGAACAATTTAATTATTATTTAATTAAAGAAACTTGTTACTTATTAAATAATCGCCATTTTTAGCAGTTCTTGACACTTTTTTTGTCATGTCTGTATGAAATACCACTGTATATGAAATATAAAAATTAAATTTTATAATATTAAAAAAAATTGGAAAAGTGCAAGAGTTTTGCAGGTCGGTCTTGGTCTTGCATAGTCTTGCACTCCTCGGTCTTGGTCTTGGTCTTGGTCTTGGTCTTGGTCTTGCATACCCCGGTCTTGGTCTTGGTCTTGGTCTTGCAAGCAAAAAGGCGGTCTTGGTCTTGGTCTCGGTCTTGGTCTTGCTGCAAGACCAAGACCAAGACCGCAAGACCAGGCCCGGTCTCGCTCATCACTAAAGCCTATACACGATTGCATACGCAGATGACGTGGTAATTTTGCTAACAGGCATATTCCTGAATGTAATCTACGATAGAATGCAACATGCTCTTAGGAAGTTGGAACAGTGGTGCGTTGAACACGCTCTATCTGTAAATCCCAAGAAAACAGTAATGGTTCTGTTTACAAAGAAAAAGATATTAAGGAACTTGTTAGGACCCGTTCTTTTCAATACTAAACTGAGCTTCTCAACAGAGGTCAAAATCTTGATATTCCCTTTTGACGGGTAAGCTGACATGGAATTCTCATTTGGGAGAACAGAATAAAGAAAGTATATATTGCATTTGATTAATGCTCCCAGAACCATAAAGAAGACTTGGGGATTCTCTCCCAAATTAACCCATTGGATCTACACGGCCATAATAAGACCCATGGTAACTTACGGTTCCATAGTGTGGTGGAAAAAAAAGGGGAACAGATCACGGCAAAACAGAAGCTAGATCAAATTCAAAGAATAGCATGTTTAAGCATCACAGGATAAGGACTACACCGACTAGAGCTATGAAGGTGATTTTAAAACCACCCCTTAAAAAAGAACACAAATTAAAAAACTTATTTTATTTAAATTCACCGAACATACAATATTTTTTATGTTTGATGTTAATATCTTTAAAATTTTTTTGCCAATTAAATTCTCGTGAAAGATCGGAGAGTACGACCTTTTTAAAAATGGATGTAGAAAAATTACTTTAAAAAAAACACCAAAAAGTTCATCAAATTAATTGGCATACTGGCGGGAACGGGGGTAAAAGTTTTACCCCTTAAGAGAAGAGAATTTTATTTAAGATTTATCCTTTTGTGCCATTTTGTTTGAGTTTTATTTTATTTATTTTTTTTTTTGGAATACCCCGAAGGCTGAAGGTACAAGTCCCAACGTACACTTTAGGGATAAGGAAGCAAACAAAGGGAAGTTTTAAATTTTCAAGTTGGACTATAAAAAGATGCATAAAAGTTAATAAAAATTTAAATGTAATTTATTTTAATTGCGAATACTAATTTTTTTAATAAACCTTCGAATATTGTTAAATATACAGAGTTCTTACGATAGGGAAGTTTTTAAACCCTTTGGGGTTTTAAAAACACGTTGAAAACCATTTTGTATTAGCTTGGGTTTTCTTTGTTCCTGATGCCTTTAAAATAATTCAAGGTTTTGAATTTTTAAATTTATTATTCTGTTTAAAAACTTTATGCCCCAAGGCAAAAAAAGTATAAGATAACATTTTGGTATTTTATACTGAATGTCCCAAAGATATGTCAAGAAATTTAAAGGGTTTAAATTATTTTTTAGACTAATTATTTAGTGTCAAATCTCGTACATATTAAAGTATAATTTTACTTTAAAGGCACCAAAAGAGTGATCAAAAATAAGGTTTAACCTATTTTCAAACACCTGTATCTTTTGGCTGAAATTTAAAAATGCAATAAGTGTTTTTTTAAAATTTTATTTATTCATAAATTTGTACCAAAATCAAAAGTTATTGTCTTTAAAACTATAAATTCCCTTAAATAAAGGGTTAATTAATTTCCTTGTTTTTGCATAACGCACATGCAAGAAGTGACCGAAAAAAGGTTTTTAGCATGTTTTCAAACACTTTAACATCGACTAAAATTTATAAAATGCAACAAGTGCTCAACATTTTGCTATTTATAAACTTGTACCAAAAGCAGATGTTAAAACTGACCACAAAAATAAGGTTTTTAGCCTATTTTTTTAAACACCTGTAACTTCGACTGGACTTGAGTCCATTCGCGCCCGAAAATTGGATCCAAAATTTGGGTTCGGGGCATAATGTTTTTCTCAAAACGGTATAAGTTATCGATAATTTTCAAAACTAAAGCCAACACTTAAATCTAGGCTTCTGCTGTAATAGTTTGTTTAATTTGGATTTAGTTTTAAATATTTTTAGTGAAAGTCACCCTAAAATCGGTTATGTTTAGATACTATTTTTCTTAACTTGACTCATATTTCAAAAAATCCGTTACAGCAGAGGCTAGATTATTTCCTTACCTTCAAATGGTGTATAATTTATGTCATTTAAGTGAAAAATAGTTACTGAAGAACGTTATCTCCTGTAGGCTTCGCGTGGTAATCGGAAACAACATCGCACCGATACACCGAATTTGGAAGAACTTAAATAAAATATAACATTTTAATGCGGCTATACGAATATTGTGGTAGTGGGAGTTTGCTAGTCATCGCCCACCGTCTCTTCAGTCCTTTCGCCCGACCCTAAGGTGTTGCGTAAATGCACTCTTAAGAAAATGCAACCAGTGCTCAAATTTTGTAACCATTTATAAACTTCCTACAAAAGCAAATTTTATTTCTATAAAAGCCTAAAATTTTCTTAAATAAAGGGTTGAACTTTAGCCAAGATCCAGACGTCAAAGCATTATACCGAAGTCCAAACACATTTTTTTCATTACAAACAAATAATAAACACTTGCATTTCCCCGAAATTGCAAATTAACATTCGTTAATTCATTAACTGAAATTAAAAGATTATTTCAATTATCAATACCGTCATTCATTTTAAATGTGATGCTGTCAATTCAAACAAAATCCGCTAATGCATGTTTTTTAATATCGAGTGTCTCAAAACATTTTATTTTTGGACAGAAAAACATGACAATAATTAATTTACCTATAAACAATGGTAATCTTTGGTATTTTCTATACAGGGTAAGTCAACAAAAAGTTTTGTAGATATGTTCTATACCTTGTAAGTAGATTTATACATTAAAATTTATACAATGGGGACTGCTTCGGTCACTATAGTCTCTCAAATTCCCGAGACTAGAATCGAAGCGGTCCCATTGTATAGCTCGTTCAAATATATCGTTATGGCTTTTGACGAGACCATACCCTCAATAAACCTTTAACGATTTTATTACCTATTGTTATTGGGTAAACCCATTTGTTAATAAGGGCAGGGGTGGGCCAGGTATTTCTTGAGTATTAACCATTGCGCCTATAAATATTTTGGCTAACATTTTAGTGGCAGTGTTGAATAACAACCGTTTTTACTTGTGCGTTTCGAAAAAATTGTTTTACGAGAATATAACTATGTTCGTATAGTCCAAATCATTTGTTATAGTCATTAGATGCAAAATAGGTTGTGAAAAATGTGTATGAAACTTCTAATCAGTAGAGGTCTAATTAAACAAGAAGCTTTAAAAGAAACCTGTTGTCTACTTACAAAAACTCCAATATCATCGATAAGGGATATTATTAGTGAAAAATTGAACAAAAGAAAAAACGTAGTGATTTTCAATCTCACCGTATAGACAGTAGTGTTTAGGACCTAATAAGAAGGAAAATATATTGTCTTTATGAAAGCGGAGTTATTCCTTTACGTTGGATAAACTGAAAAAGAAGCTAGACGAAGACGAAACCAATATAAATGGCTGCGCCACCCTCCATAGAGTTGTTTGTAAAATGGGATTTAAATACCGCAAAATAGACAAAAGACAAGAAGTAAAGGAATCGCACAGATTACGTACTTGGAGATTTAATTACCTTCAAGAAATTAAAAGAAATAGGTTAGAAAACAGATCCATAATTTACCTTGATGAAACATGGTTCGATACACAGGACACAATATTCAAAGGATGGGTTGATTCCAGTCAAACTGCTGGATTAAAGGACATTAAATAAAGGAAAACGCATTACCATAATACACGCTGGTTCAGAAGACGGATTTGTCCCAAACTGCTTGCTGTTGTTCCGGTAAAGAATATTAAGGGTTCTAGCTTGGTTTATCATGATGGATACAAGTGCAGAAACTTTTTGAAAACTTGTTTCTGGAAATTGTCTTAAAAATATTCCAAACAACAGTGTTATTGTCATGGATAAAGCAAGCTACTACAGTCGTTCATACACAAAGTACCAGCTACCTAAGTTCAAAAACTGATATTCAGGAAGTCAATGAGCTAAAAATGATATTTATTTTGAATTCAATACCCAAAAAACGTGCATCTTTGGAAGTCCTACATTCATATGCAATTAAAAACATTGTATGGATAATTTGGCTGAACAAGCTGAGCATACTGTCTTACGGCTTCCTCCGTATCACTGTATGTTTAACCTCATAGAGCATTTGGTTCCAAGTAAAATCAAAGATCAGAGCAGAAAATGTTACACCTACTTTAAGTCCCAGTGTTATAAATTTGATAAAAAGCCACTACTTAACATACTCAGCTGAGAGCTGAAAAATTCATTACACCACATTATAAAATGAGGTTTATATTTCTTTATCCAAATAACATTAATCCTATTGTAATTAATCTCAATGATTAGACTCTGATAGTGAAACAGAATTACTGATATTTGGGATTAAAAATGTAATTATGTATAGATAATGCAGTTATAAATTTATTAAAGCTTTGCATATATGTAATTTCTAATGTAATTTTAATATACTTACCTAAATAAAGAATAAATTATAAACTTTATAGTATTAAAGTCTGTCCCTAATTTTCTGTCTCATTACCATCATCCGCAGTTTATTACATGGCAGGTATAATCCATAAATGAAGGCAAAAGCAACACTTGCATTTATGATAAACGATATGTTCTCAATAAGGACTTTTTTAACAATATAAAAAGTAATTTAAAAAATATAAAATCGAAAAATTAACTTATTAATATAATAATTATAAAATACATAAATAATTTTATACATACATTACAATAGGTTGAAAATGGCTTTTCAGATACAAACAGTGTTGTTACGAAGAATTATAATTATTTTGGGTTTTTTTGTTACCTGTTAATACTGGTTATTTGTCATAGTTAGCGACGTTAATGTCAATAAAACATTGATAAAAAGTCACGTTATTTAATTCCTAAATATATTTTATTAAAATAACAAGTTTCCACAGTCGGGAAACATAAAATATAAAAACAATAACAAAAGTGGTCCTTTGAGCCGGCTAATATATTTGGCTAAAATAACAAGTTTCATGGGAAAAAATAATAAAAGCAATAACAAGTGTGGACATTTTACTGAACAACACTTGAATATATCGCCATATTTAAAAGTGTTTTTTTAAATGCTTGCACCGAGCTCAAGAAAAAATGTAAGCCTTATTTTCCAAAACGAAATCAAAAGTGTCAGTTTGACTTCGTTTTTGTTATAACTTCATAATTTTAAGTTAATTTTAAATCGATTACATTTTTTATATTACCTTTTTATTTCGTAATTTTAAGTTTTAAGTAAAGACTAGAATATTTCTTAAAAAAAAAGTAATTGTTTTGTTGTAAATATTTAAATATTTTGTTGATGATTTTCTTACATGCACTAGAACGTGACCTATAAGCTTTATTTTGACAATTGCTCTTGTAGCTCATGTCAACTCCATGTTAATGTTTCTAAGATACCTAAAATTTCCAAGGCATATACCACCTTAACCAAACAGAAAAATAAAAGATTTTGTTACGCTGTAGAGAGATAGAAAATATGCTAACCAAAATTCTTTGAATTTTAATTCATTGATTTATCGAAAATATTTCTTAAAATTAGCAACATAAATATAGTCAAGGCAATGAAGCACTAAAAAGGCCAAAAGCTTAATTCTTTCACTAAGAAGGATCGAAATGCGGTTTTTGTATCTGCTTCCAAAATTTTTTTTGTAAAAAATGTACTTACTTGACTTATATGAACCGGTAAATTGCATTAAGGTATTAAATATGCATTCAAAAAAATATTTTTTGAGATTTGTTTGAAAGATTTAATAACTTTGTATATATGAGCCAGAACTGGCCCAAATGAGTTTTCGGAGGTTTCGAGGTCGCTGATCACGATTGTGATGACTGAAGTTGACCCATGGCGCCGATGTGGACCTCAGGAACGCCGATGAACGTCATTCCGTGGACCCACCCAAAATTCACGCGGGGAAGGAGAGAAACCCGACGCCCGGGGTTTTTCGGGTCGCTGAATCTGGGCCATAGCACGGTGAACACTTCCCGGATACCTGGTGCACCGGAACCTGGATGCGGACCTCATCTCCGGGAGGGTTTTTCTTACACAATCGAAAAGACGACCCAAAAACGTTATGGGAGTTTTTTTGGGGCGCTAAACTGCACCTGGTTCTTAAAGGAGAGAAACTTGGCGCCCGGGATTTTGTCGTTGACCAACGTGGCATGGGCGAACACCCCTGGAATAACTGGTGCTGCGGAACTCCGGATACCAATATCCCCGAGAATTTTCCTGAGAAGATCGCCAAAAACAAATGAAATTGTTTAGCGCCCCAAAAACGCCTCTTTGATGATGATTTTCGGCTGTTTTGGCAATCTTGTCAGGAAATTCTCGAGGATGAGGTCCGCGTCTAGGTTTCTGCACCAGGTATGCGATGGATGTTCGTTCATGCCACATTTGAATTCACCAACTTAAAAACCCAGTGGGCATCGAGTTTCTCTCCTTCCCCGCGTAATTTTGGCAGAGTCCCACGGAAGTGACGTTCATGGGCGTTCCTGAGCTCCAGTAGGTCGGCTGTGGGCCAATTTGAACAACATATTCGTGGATCATGAACTCAAAAACCCTCGAGAACCCGATTTAGCCCAGTTCCGACTTATATTTACAAAGTTATTAAATCTTCTAAAGCCGTCTCAAAAATAAATTTTTTGAATGCATTTTGGCTGCAGCAATGCAAATTTGCGGTTCGCATAAGTCACAAACTAGGTACATTTTTTTCAATAATTCTGACTAAGTAATAGAAATCCTTTAAGAAACCCTTTAGGTAGGTAGTGAAATGATAAAGAAATATGTGTCGTTTTAAATTAAAAGAAAACCTCATACCCAATGGTTTAAAAATATTTGTATATATATATATATATATATATATATATATATATATATATATATATATATATATATATATATATATATATATATATATATATATATATATATATATATATATATATATATATATACATATATATATATATATATATATATATATATATATATATATATATTACTATTATATATATACATATACATATATATATATATATAGTTTTTATTTATTTAAATTTTGGCCAAAGGCGATAAAACAAAATTTTTTAAATAAATGTTCTGGCTCTATCATCAGAATGTTCGTAATACAGCAGAAAACACTGGTTAGAGCTGCGACTAATACAAAAATTAATATAGTTGCATCTTTATTAGTAGAGATTTCCATAGCAGTCTGAACAATACTTTCAAACGATCACCAAACGACATTGCATACATACAATAAACACAAATTCTAAAATTTCTTGGTCAAAGGTATCAGCCGTTATGAGACATTTTTGCTTTTTAAATTTAAATTAAGGAATTTACTTGTAATTCACGATTATGACATATGGTATATTAACAAATCATCGCATTAAATTGTCGAGATTTTGTCTTCCTCATGGTAGAGCATCTGACGGCACAAAGATAGCACCTGTGAGACTTAAAGGTTACTCCAATGACAAATTTTCCCAACATGCCGGTTCCATTACTTCAAACCCACAGTCATGCACATGCCGAAATCAACCGAGCAGATCAAAGATAACTGCCAGCCTCCAGGTCATTTCAGTGCCTATCGTATTTCTTCGTCTCGCATTCACACATCATTTCCTGAAATTCTTGGGATTACTTTCAGCCTCAGAATTTTTGTGCCATTGAAGTCAATGAATGGTTTCCAGTTCTGTGATTTGGTGAGAGCTGCTTATTTTTTTTTTGTCGTATTTGTATATTAAGTCTTTCAGATACTGTTGCCGGTTCAATGCACATTTGCAGTTTCTTAAGTGATCTCATAAATTATATAATATTTTTATATTTTTTTGTCAATTTTGTCTTAGATAACCGAAATTTTACTAAGAAGATGCACTTATGTGAGCCACTGTTATATTTTCTTTTGAATATTTCGCAGGTTTTTCAGATACTCTGGCATCGCAGACACTCTGAGGTTTTGCGTACTATTATACCGATGAATTCTTTGTAAATATGTATAAGATGCCCTGATAACATTTTTGCCTTTTCGACGTTTCTTCTAAAATTAGATCACCTTTACTTACCCGTTCTGAGCCTGGCTTGATCTGAGTGACACTGATTTTTTATATAGATGTTGGGAATTGCAATTTGGGCATCTGTTTGTCTTCTTTAGGTACCATCCTGCTCTCTATTTTGTTTTTATTGTAACGTTAGATCATGAGTTAATTTTGTTCCAGTTTACTCCAACCGCAATTTATTTGTGGCACTGTTGGGTCGTTTTGAGGAGGACATCTAACCCATCTAGGAGCGGATAAGAGAATAACAGTAGGAAACAGGTTTGTTTCAAGATCTTCAAGGACTAGCTGTGCTACTACACTTGAGATAGAGGACCCTATAGCACATCCGAAGATCTTGAGGAAACAATCATAAATACAAACTAGACTTTCTTCACCTACCATTTTTCTTCCGGGTGCTGACGACTGCATAACATCCGCTCCACAAGACAAGTTAGATAACCTCCTGGGAAACGTTTAACAGTTACCAATAAATTGCAGTTTACAATGGAAGTAGAAAAACACAACAAATTAACTTCCCTTGATCTAACGTTACACAATAAAAACAAAAAATAGAAACGGAATGGTACACAAAAGAAACCTGGTCAGCAAGATATTTAAATTTTAATTCCCAACACCCCTTATCTCAAAAAAAAATCAGTTATCATAGGTCTGGCCGATAGGGCAATAAAATTAAGTGATCCTAATTTTAGAAGAAAGGCAATCGAAAAAGCCAAAAATGCCTTAAGATCAAATAATTATCCAGAACATCTTATACACTCTATTTTTAAAAAAAGAATTCATCAATTTTATAATAGTACACCAAAACCTCAAAAAATAGTGCCAAACAACACATCTCTCTTTACCATACGTACCAAAATTATTCGAAACTGCAAAAATATTCAAAAAGAAAATATAACAGTGGCTCATAAGGGGCACAATCTTCTTAAACAAAATTTCAGTTATCTAAAAGACAAAATTGACAAAAATAAAAAAAGTAATATAATTTATGAGATCCCTTGTAAAACTGCCAATGTGTATGTATTGGGCAAAACCAGTCAGTATCTGAAAAACAGACTTAATGCCCACAAATACGACAAAAAAAACAAAACAGCTCTCACAAATCACACACAAGAACAAACCATTCATTTGACTTCAATAACACAAAAATTTGAAACTGAAAGTAATCCCAAAAAGAGAATTTCAGGAAATGATATGTATACAAAACGAAAAAAAAAAAATCAGTAAAACGCAAAACTGATACAAAAATTTAAGCAAATTATACTACAATCTACTCAGTTGATTTCTAGCAGACATGTAACTATTAAATTTAAATAATAATAAGAATAACATATTTAAGAAAAAATTTAATCAACAAATATACTTAAATCTCTAAATGCTGCCACCCGTTACCAATACCATCAAATTGATACTCTACCATGAGAGAAACTTAAAAATCTCCGTACTTTAATGCAGTGGATTAACATATATTTTGTTAATATACCATAGATGTCGCCATCGTGAATTGTTACAAAGAAATAAATTCCTTAATTTTAAATTTAAAAAAAACAAAAATAATAATTACAACAGCTGATGCCTTTTTATTAAGAAATTTAAATTTGTGTCGCTATGTTTGTAATATGTGTATACAATCGTTTGAGTGATCGTTTGAAAATGTGTTTATGTTGAATTTTAACAATGGACTACTTATGGAAATCTCTACTAATAAGGTAACTATATTAATTTTTGTAATTAGTCACAGCTCTATTGTGTTTTTCTTTGTATTGGTGACATTCTGATGAAGGCCCTATACTAGAGAGCTGAAACGTTAATTTTAAAAATTATATTTTATTTGAAAATTTTGTTTTATCTGCCTTTAAACCCAAGAATACTAAATAATAAAACAATATACCTAAACAAGGCAAAGAAAAGAAACCACTTCTAAACTATATATATATATATATATATATATATATATATATATATATATATATATATATATATATATATATATATATATATATATATATATATATATATAGGGTAATTGCACATATACTTACAGTTTTTTTTTATAGTTTGATAGATCTATTATTTTAAGAACAAACCAGTTAAAGAGGTTGATAACTAAAAATTCAAATAATTTGATTTAATAATTTTGCTTGATCTCTAAATCCAACTTTAAATTGCTGGAGATTATGCGACACCCGGTATTTTTGTAGGCTCTCTTTCTTTATTCACTTAAGTATTGTTTTGTAAAACAGGTAACAACGTTACTTTTTATTTGTTATATTAGAACATCATAAAGAAGAGCTTTGTTATAGGTTAGTTCTCTTTTAGTTTTTAGGGTTCTCATAATGGAAGGTTTTTAAAGATGGTTTATGGAAAATATAAAACCGACTAAAGAGGTGTTTTAAAGGACAGGATGAAGATAACTTTGACATTTGTGATTTACTTTATACCAAAAATTCGTAAGTACATATATTTTTTGTGAACTATATCTATTAGCATTTATTATCTATCAATAAGATGGGAAAAAGATTTTTAACCAAATTTGTAGGGACAGTGAATATAGTACAAACTAGCATGCAAGATGTACCGTTCACAGAAATTAAAGCAAACATTATATGCAGACAAAAATTTAAATCTAGGTTTAAAAATAAGTTAGTTTTAAAGTCCGTTTAATATCAGCTTGCTTTGCATGCATTGTCAGTTTCGATCGTGCTAAGCATAAACAAGGATATTGTTCATTTCTGCTCCATTGTCCTCTAGTCCAGTGTATACATGTACTGAAGCAACAAATCGCCTCCTCATCTTTCGTTTTAGCTCAAACCTAGGTGTTTTTAACTTCTTCTGTTGCTGTCATCACTGTAACATAAATGCCTTCATCTCCATTGATCCATTTATTAATCTTTTTATTCTATCAGTGGTTTTTATTTAGTCATAACAGTCGGTAGTATATAACTTATTTCAGCCATTCTTTTGATCGATTCTTGCGTCTTTGATGGTTTCTAAGGGATCCTGAATTGTGGAACATGGATCCGGATTACGGAATCCCAGGATATTCGGATTATAAAATATCTTATATATGTCGGGAAATAGATACACCTGGCCGTTTCGTACTGGCTGGCCACTTTATAAAAACGCGGCCACATTGTAAAATAATCGTTTAGTTTGGTCATTTTTAGACAAGGCTGGTATTTAGCCATTTTATAAATTGGTCGATCGACATGAGCCACGTTCTCAACGCCACGACATTGCGATGTGCTGAAAACTTACAATTTAACGATAACTAATCAACAACCATTCAGAACTGCAACGTTTGAAGTTACGGTCCCCAATAGTTGCATACTTTTGGATCAAACCACGTAATAAATCATTTATAACCACCCAAATAGGATGCATTATTGGGGACCGTAAACAACAACTTCAACTATTACCTAGTTTTGTTAGTTTTTGCAAAGATATTACTACTAAGAATAGATGGTTCATTTAAATGGGTAAGGTTTGAACCGCCTGAAGATATCAATGCTTCCGTAAATGCGAATAAATTAAGTCGGTAACCCCCGCTCCCAGCGAAACAAACCGTGCGACATTGCCAGTCGTCTGTCGCTTGTACCTTATTCGGAACAGATTTCGAAGCAGGAGGAAAGCGGGCGACCAAACTGAGATCGCGTTTTTTCTAGTCGCGTTGCATCACGCCGCACAGTGTGCGTGGGTCTGCCGCAACACTGTTTAACTTTTCGTTCAAGGATAGCGCGAGGCCTCTCGATGGACACGGCTCACGTTAGCCAAAGTCCATTAGGTATCAAAAAAATATAGCATTGAATGGTTCATCTTATCCGTAGTAGTATTATCTTTGGTTTTTGATAAGTTGTCGTTAGGTTTTTCTCCTTAAATTGTAAATTTTCTTTATCATAATAATCTATTTGAGAATGTGGCTTGTATTTGATCGGCCAGTTTATAAATGGCTAAAAAACACTAGCCGTATTATTAAATAATTTAAATTGGTGATTATTTTGAAGCAATGTGGCCGCGTTTTATAAAGTGGTCAGCTCTTTTTAAAAACGGCTGAATTTATTGATGTGGCTTTCTACATATATACAACTAAAATTTCGCTTTGTCCGATTACTTCAACTGAATTCCATTGGCGTTCTGATTGAAGGAAGCTTTACTGTATTTTACTTTAATGTGTTTGCAAACAATTTGTATCTGTCTAACTATAGATTAAACCTTAGTGTTTTTTTTTTTTTAATTTACAAAAATTGTATTTTTTTTGTTTTATTTTTCTCTAGAAATTTTAGCTTGCAAAAATGCTATCCCGTGTTTGAGCAGGAAAAAGTAGGTATAGTACAGACCTTATAAGGTCTTGTTTAATTCTTTGCAATTGGGTTTAATTTTGTCGATTTTTACTAACTGCTGCAGCCGGCCTGTGCCATTTTGCATGGCGGCTGCTGGAAGAAACGACATTGGTTTAATATTTTTACTGCGAATATCGTGGTAATCCGTATGGGATTTTTAATTTAAACCATCCATAAATCTTTGCAAAGGTCTGTAGTTTTGTTGTTGTGTGAATATTTTTGAAATTCATGCAGAAATTTGCAAAGATGGTCTTGAAAATCAGGATTATTAGATTTGATTCAAGCCGCCCACTCTGAGGCCACATGTTAACCTAAGGCCTCCAAACTCAAGTTTAACTCCAAATTTACCTCCAAATTTACGTTCAACTTTAACTTCCTAAATTCTATTTCTCAAATTTACTCCGAGTTGAGTCCAGACTCTGCAGACCACCCTACCTGCCGTCAGGAAACAGGCAACCTTTTATTAATTCATTTAACAATTACTAATCCTTTTTTTATGTAACTCGAAAACTTAAACCTTATTTTTTTCTTTAATGAAATTTAAATAAAATTTTAATCGATTTCAAAAGCCGGTTTGATATTCACGTTTTTGATAATTTTTTTTCAAAAAAGTTCATCCACGATCATTCTCAGCTAAGAACTTTTTATTGAAAAATCATTATGCTGCTTTGGACAGAAAAAAAATCCTCTTTTTAATATTCAACCTGACAGAACTAAGGGTACTAACAGTGTAAATATATTGACGCTTTTTCTTATATTCGAGGGATTACCGACATTTTCCTGATATCCTGTATAATTAAAAATTTTAATTTTCCAATGCGTATTTTGAAAGCATACACAAAAACGAGTAAAGAGATCTTATTAAAGATCTCGAGAACAAAATAACAACATTTTAATAAATAAATAAAAATCTTATAAAGAATTTTGTATTTTCAACAAAATTTAGGGCAATAACCAACTTTTTAAGCAAAGATAGGAGATTAGTAATGCTTTTTATAATGGTTATTGCAATTTTTTTGAAAATCAATTTTTCAAAGTTCTGTTATAATTCATTATAAAAGAATTATGGGTGAAATTTAACTCATCAGATCTTAAATGAAAGAATTTTATATCTATTTTATATAAAAACATGTAAAACTCTATATAAACATGAACTTAAGCTGCAAAGTTAAAGTCAATTTGTGTGCAGAAATGACACATTTTCCATTGTTTTAACAATGATCCCGTTATCCC
Source organism: Listronotus oregonensis (assembly GCA_019359885.1). NCBI lineage: Eukaryota > Metazoa > Arthropoda > Insecta > Coleoptera > Curculionidae > Listronotus > Listronotus oregonensis. Next base: position 29,113 of record JAHBCN010004689.1, on the reverse strand, counting down.
ATCACAAACATTCCAAAAAAATATCTTTTCTTTTTACCTAAACTTTAAATTCTAAAACTTACACTAGAATGGTATAAATCTTTTTTTTTTTTAATTTGATAAGGCTATTAAGCGACTTTACCAGCGTGAGCAATAGGACCTAACCGATCACCTCACTTTCCCTGATCTGATCCCACAGAGAAATTTTTTTTGTTTTTGTAAAACTAAACAAAAAAAAACCGTCAGTCATAAGTTTTGAAAAATTTCTGTTTCCTGTAAAGCGATATCAAAAATACACCTTTGTGTTTACGCGGCTAAAACCTTTTTGACGCCACATTGGCAGTAGTTCAGAAATGCGTCAGACTCGTGGCCAATTTTTAATTGGTTGGCATTAGTGTAGTAAATTGTTGTAACCCTTTTGAGGTGTTGGTGACTGAAATATCGATTTTATGTTGTTTTTTTGGTATTATTAGGGTAAAACAAACAAATTAGTAAATAAATGGTTTAAATAGATAAAAAACATAATTACGCATAATTTACAGAGTGTACCATTTTCGCTACTTTTATAGGGTATCTCCATCAAAAAATTGTCAATTTCAGAATGGCCCCGTATTTTTTTAAAGCTAGAAGAGATACAAAAAATGCATACAAAAGTTTCTTCCTTATGGAGATTTAAATCATCTGCCGTTTTCAGAACAAGTATAGGGGGGGGGTTAAAAAGTTATTGAACCTAACTTCATTTTTTAAATAGTCTCATATTAAATTCTCAACATACCATGTATGATATTGGTTTTTATTTAAATTTATTTAAACTTTATTACTTTAAATCACGTAGGTTTGAAACAAAAGCTAATATCCTAGAAACGAAACTATGTTGATATTGTAACTGGAAATACATTACACAATATATTTTAATATACAGATAGAAGAAGAAATATTTGGGCACAAGAAAGTAAAATAAATAACTATAAAACCCCTTTGAAACGAATTAAAAGATTCAGATTAAGAAAAAATAACGGAATCAACGCAAATATTCGAAAGCCGTTCGAAAATTTTACAATAAAAGGAAAAATCAGGAAAAGTTTTGTTTCAAACCCTGATCTTAAAAATGGGGCCACTTAGACCTATGTTTATATAACATTTTTTTTTCATTTTGGCCAAGGAATCTTCTATTAAGGGTATGGGATATGTTTTTAACCCCAAACCCGATATTCTTTTTTTTTTGGAGATGGATCAGGATTCGACTGAAATCATATTACAAGGATCCAGATTCTGGTTCCAGAAGGTTTTAGTACCCATAATGGTGTGCATCGGAGTCACAGGGAATACCATTACAGTCATGGTACCAACAAGGTACGTTTTTTTGAAAATAGTTTAACACCGAACATAAATTAAAAAATAGAACATCTACCTGAGAACCATCGAACCAGCCATCACCGTCGCGTCGAGTCTTCCTAGAAATATATATATATATATATATATATATATATATATATATATATATATATATATATATATATATATATATATATATATATATATATTTATTACTATATATATATATATATATATATATATATAAATATATATATATATATATATATATATATATATATATATATATAGCGGGTCAATGAGGAGATATTTTAAAAATTTTTTTGAAATATACATGGTGACCCAAAAAGAAAAGTACATATCAAAGTTATATTTTTTCTTTTGGAACACCTCATATTTTTATATTTTTTGTATACTATAGACCTAAGGTAGTTATTGGTTTTTTTCCTATACCTAAACTGACCGTTTCGAATTAGAGAAATTTAATACAGACCATAATTTAAAAAATTTTTTTTCACCCCAAAAAATGTGAGCTGCTCGTAAAATTATTGCTTAGCTCAAGGTCTGGGTTTAATATCACATAAAAATTGACCCAATGTTTCAAAATTTGGACACACATTTTATTAAATAACTCCTTGTCAAATGGAAAACCCCCGTATTTAGTGCCTATTTTTACGCGAACCAATTTCTTAAAACCTATATTAGGGTTTATACCTATTCATTCCTTAGGCAAAGGCATTTATATTTGACATATCATTTATCTTAAAAGGAACACTCTGTATGGTAAAATCTTTATTAGATCACGCCCAGCAAAGCACAAGTTTAAATTTTGAAAATAAGATGTCTCAATAAATGCAGGTAAAGTAATTTAAATTCACCTCTATTGTCATTTCCAAAATATTAAAAACATTCTTAAAAATGAGGATCAAAATATAGTAGAAGGCCCACCTGTCCTAATTTTTGAGACGAAATATGGTAAATTTCCCTTGTTCTTTGCAAATGTATCAGACTTTTAATTCACATAACGGATTTCAACAGACATATCTGTTACTACTCAGTGACGAAAATCATAATATTTTTAGAACCCGTGATCACCAGCACAAATGGTCTGTTAACGTGTGGGAGGAATAATTGGAATACAGTAGTTTTATTTTACCATAAAGTCTGATACATTTGCTAAGAAACAAGAGCAATTTATCATATTTCGTCTCAACAATTGGAACAGGTATACCTTGTACTATATTTCGATCCTCAATTTTAAGAATGTTTTAATATTTTGAAATGACAATAAATTGGAGTTATACTTTTGCCTGCATTTTACTTGAGATACATCTTATTTTTAAAAATTTAAACTTGTGTTTTTAGCGAATCTACGTGATCCTTAATAAAAAGATTTTTAATTACAATACAGGGTGTTCCTTTTTTTAAGATAAATGGTAAGTCAAATAAAAATGCCTTTGCATAAAAAGCAAAAGGGAGATAGGTATAGGAAACCCTAATAGGGTTTTTAAAAGGAAATTTTTAGTTTCATGTCAAAATAGGCCATTAAATACAGGGTGTTCCACTTAACTTGAGAAAGAAATTTTTAATAAAATGTGTGTCCAAACTTTGAGGAAATTTTTTTTCAACACTCTATAAATATTAAGGTAAAACTTTTTATGTAATAGTTAATTTAAAACCTTGAGCTAAACAATAAATTTAATTACGAGCAGCTCGTTGTATGTTACGGGGTTTAAACAATTTTTAAATTATGGTCTGTATTTTTAAATTTAAATTTTTTAGAAACGGTCAGTTTTGGTATAGGAAATATAACAATAACTCACCTTTATTTGGTCTATAGTATCTAAAAATATAAAAAATATGGGATGTTCCATAAGAAAAAATATAACTTTGATATGTACTTTTTTTGTCACCCTGTATTTTTCCCCCAAAAAAATTTTTGAAATATGCCCCCTATGACCCACATGTGACCGTGCTAAAAGTTTTTCACCAACTTGTTTCATTTCTCAAAAAAACCCGGGAGGCGAATGTGGTGGCCACCCTGTATATATATACCGGGTGTTTCAAATTCGACTCTCACCATTGGGATCTCGAACATAGGAGATAAGAAGATGGTTAAATTGGGGAAAAGTTGGGCATTTATGTGACCAACAATATACCGTTTAGAAAGTTTGAAAATTCCCGAGTAATTCCGAATATCTGGAAAAACAAAATTTTTGGGAAAATCGTTTTTTTCCTGGGTTTCTTTTCAACAAATTCCAAAATAAATAATACATTTGCATTGTCACTTTTCCGCTCTATGAATGGTGTTCATAGTTTTGAAACCCTCGACGTTTCGTTTTGCAACCATCATCAATTTTTTTTTTCTTATGGACGGCATATGGGAATGCCACAAATTTGAATGGCCATTTTTATCACATTTTCAACGATGTATCATAAGTTTTTTTGTTCCCCGAAAACCCGGGAAAAATTAACTAGAATATTTTTATAACGTAGTTGGCTTTGATTTCTCAAATCGGTGAAGTGTAAATGACATTTTGTGTTTACTGTCAGTTGTGGTGTCGTTAAAAATGGAATTCACCAATGAAGAAAAACGAGATATGGTAAAACTTTATTACAAGAATGATAGGAACAGGGGAAAACATTGGAAGTGTATCTTAACTCGTATCCCGAGACGACAACCCCCATCGAACTTTATTCAAATTATTGGATAGAAACCTTTGCTGAGTATGGTTCGTTTGAAAGCCTCTAGACAACAAAAAGACAACCGAATGGTTTAAATAACAGAAAATTACTAAAAACCAGAACTAAAAAAATTTTAACAAATGTTCAAATTTCCCGTCATTTTCTAAACAAATCGCCACTGTTCTCTATATATAACTGCGCATTTTTTTCTTCTTCTTAATCTTCCAAACTCCTAACGATGTTGAGTTGAAGTTCCTCGATATTTTGGTATTCGCCTTGCCATAAATTCGGTTTTCAACGTACCCCATAAAAATGTATCGAGGAAATTTAAATTCTGGGGACCTAGCTGGCCATCTTACCGGCCCATTATTCCCAATCCACCTGTCACCAAACCTTTCGGAAAGATAATCAGATACTTGTCGTGTGTTGTGAGGTGGAGCACCATCGTGTTGGAACCAAATACTGTTTTAGTTTCAATGGTAAATCTCCAAAATACTCTTCAAAAGTTGACGTCAAAACTGATAATACATTTCAGCGTTCAAATTTCCCTTGAAAAAATGAGGTCCCAAAGTTCTATTTTTATAAAAAGCCTGTCAGACATTAAGACTGAATCGCACTTGGGGTCTTAATTTCGAAACTGCCGGGGATTGTTTATGCTCCAAATGTGTTCATTGTTTCGATTAAATATTCCACAATTGGTGAAAGTGCTCTCATCTGTCCAAATAACATTTTCTGAAAAACTTGGGAAAATCGGGTAGCCTTTTTAGCCAATCACAAAATTGTAATCGCCTTTTAGAATCACCAGGGTGCAGGTTTTTGCGATATGTGATTCTGTAGGGATTTGAAACCAATTTTCCTGGGTCTCTCCAAACAGACGTGTGCGAAGAAACATCCAAATAAGTGTGTATCTGGGGGTGGATTTACCTGATTCGTATTTATCTACAAAAATATGTATTAGTTTTCATAAACGGTTTAATATTTTTTTCCAGTTGACGCAAAGAACTAATTCCTAAATTCGAACTAAGCAAAAGTCGACGCATGCCCGGTATGTTTGAAAAATTGCCGCGTTCGTCAACATTTTTTCCGAATAGATAATCGATTAGGTACTTTGCGTCCTTAAACGAATGTTAACATTAATTATAATTCATTTACGATGTTTTCTTTACTTTCCTCATCCATTCTGTCCCCATATTTTTGTCTGGGTTTTCAAACGAACCATACCAGCGAGGTTTCTATCCAATAATTTGAATAAAGTTCGATGAGGTTGTCGTCTTTTGGGGATACGAGTTAAGATACCCCTTCCGATGTTTTCACACTGTTCCTATCATTCTTATAATAAAGTTTTACCATATCTCGTTTTTCTTCATTGGTAAATTCCATTTTTAACGACACCACAACTGACAGTAAACACAGACTGTCATTTACACGTCACCGATTTGAGAGATCAAAGCCAACTATGTTATAAAAATATTCTGATAATTTTTCGGATTTTCCAGACAACAAGGGTAACTTATGATACATCGTTGAAAATGTGATAAAAAGGGCCTTTTAAAATTTTGGTGGAATTCCCATATGGCGTCTATAAGAAAAAAAGTTGATGATGGTTACGCAAAAACAAAAACGTCGAGTTGCAAAACTATGAACACCATTCGATAGAGTAAAAAGTGACAATGCAAATGTATTATTTATTTTGGAATGCGTTTGAAAAGAAACCCGGGAAAAAAATAAAACGATTTTCCAAAATTTCTTTTTTTTCCCGGGATATCTCCGGAATTATTTCGGAATTTTCAAACTTTCTAAACGGTATATTGTTGATCACATAAATGCCCAACTTTGCCCCAATTTAACCATCTTCTATCTCCATAGTTTCGAGATCCTAATGGTGAGAGTCGAATTTGAAACACCCGGTATATATATATATATATATATATATATATATATATATATATATATATATATATATATATATATATATATATATATATATATATATATATATATATATATATATATATAAAAAAGATGAGTCATTTTAAAAAAATATTTATGTGCAACAGAGTCAATAGATGCGAATTTACTTTTTAAAGATAATATCATCTGAATGACCACCGTCCTGTCTGCGTATTAGCATTATCTTCTATAGCACGACTCAATCTTAGAAAAATGTATGCAAAATCATGAAAGACAATGTACCAAAATTTGCCACTAATACACTCGACATTCTCTCCTGCGTCAGGACAACACGTGCTGTGCTAGTGAGTTCTGGTTAGTTTTAGTTCTGCTAGTACTAACCAAGGTTCTAAACCAAACTGAAACAAACAACATCGACACGATGACACCAAATAAGAGAGATATTGCCCCTTTTTACTCGTGACAAAACCTACCGTATTCAGACGCTTTAATATTCAACACGTGTTGTCCTTCGAGCATATACGTACTAGAGGCAGCCCTGCCGCTTGGTAATACAAACAAGCATGCGAGAGAGGAAAAAAATTGCACTATAAGCTTCTTTCTTGCTCCTTCAACGAGCTGACTGGTCGATGGAGAGGGGCGACTAATCAGCACGCAGAGTGGGGTATATACCTCTTTCGTCGGTAGATTAAAGTGATGTTCCAGTTCCTGTTTGACCTCCGATCAGTGAAGTGCTCGCGATAAAAAACTACATAGTTCTTTCCGGGAAGGCGGCTGAAGGTGCTGTATCAACAGCTTTTACCATCGGGGATCAAGGAGAAACTCAAGCCAAACGATGGAGTCCTTGTTCTGGGGCTAAGCGCTGTGAACGAAGATTCCTTTACCTGTTCCTTTCTAAGGGCTCCACGCACGGGGGATTTTCCTAATGGCGGAAGATGGTTGCGCGCTCAGCAGGGAGGGGCAGTACTGAAAGAAAACGATTATGCGTTATACCAGAAGCAGTCCTTGGTCGGACCGCCATTGTTTGTGCCCTGTATCGATATTTTTTTGCTAAGAATTCAAGTTTTGGAAAATTCGGAATTTCTGGGGTTACAGAGCCCGACGATCCAGAAGTTCCACCTACAAAGCTCGAGAAAGCTCACGCTTTACAACAACGTGTGTCTGAATGGGAGAGCTGGATTGCCGTCAGCAAAGCCATACTGGGGGTATAAAACTCTTATCCAGCAAGCAAGCAAGTGATGTTCCGGAACGCTGATTTCTAAGATAGGCAACATTCCGTGGCCACCCAGGTTCAGAAAATGCCAAAGATGAGACGGGTGTATATTTAACGATATTATCTTTAAAATGTAAATTCCCGTTTATTAATTAGATTGTAAATAAATCAAATCTTACTGTGTGGCAGATCTGCGGATATATCTTTACTTCAATGTTACACAAAACTATCTACTTTAGTTTGTGTTCGGTGATGTACCTGAAGCTTTAGCACGTGTGAATACATCCCTGGCTTTACTAATCTATCCTAGGTCGAAAATTGCCTAAATTCGTATGTTTCCCTTGTGAATGATGCAAATCTAATGGCGCATGTAGAAAGGGGACCAGTTAATGTAACTGCTTATTTATTACCGAAGGAACCACTTAAAGGGTGAGTGCATAAAAAAAAGTAGCCAACCAAATCAAATCACTTTACTACATTTAAGTTATAAACTGAGTGGTCAAGGCAATGAGCTAACATCATAGATAGAGAAAGCATTTCATTCATAAACGCAATCGAGAGATGCGGCCATCATGTTTTTGTTTATTATTGGCGATGAATGGTACAAGCACAGTTTGTACTTACTTGTGAAATGATAATCCAGAAATCATATCCGTCCTTTTACATATTTGGCACTGCCTTACCATTTTAATTTATTAGAGTACTGGTCACTAGATACGAAAACTACTAATAGTATATCTTCGGGAAAAATTTTTAGATAGTGACCAAGAGAAATTGCTGAATTATTTCGTCTCAGGATGGCGTAGGGCGTAAGGCAAACGTCAAAATATAAAATATATTTTCTCAAAAAATATTAAATATATGTTTCAATAAATGATACTATTTTTATTTAATGTTTTCTAAACAGAAGCTTCAGGTGTATTTTGTCAGTTCTAAAATAAAGTGGTGGAAGCTAGTAAGAAGTGCTAATAACTCGATTGTTTAACCGATTTTAGTGAACTTGGTCTCGTTTAGAACAACATTTTAATCATTATTTTTCAGGGTATAACATATGTAACTTATCTCAAAACGCCGCTAGAGGGCGTCAAGGTAAAACTAACCTATTTTACGATTTTTTTTAAATTTAAATACAATAATATATATCTTTTAATATTTAGATGGAGAAAAAAATCCTAACAAACGGCGAAAACCGCAATTTAATATTCTTTCAAACCGAATATATTACAAAAGTATAAATACGACATAGAGACGTAACGCATTTAAGGATAAGAAAAGTAAAAATACTTCGTTATTTTTACTTATTTCAACCCATTTAACTATATTAGACAACATTAAATAATTACCAACCTATAACTGTTAGTAATCCATCGAGCGTGGTCCTTATCAAATTAGCTTTGAAAATAAAAGGATGCTAAAATGTCAAAATCCAACAATTTTTATTTCAAAATATTATTTTTAGTGTTGTGCTATTGTGTTTTTTAAAAATGCCTTTGTTGCTTGAAGAAGCAGTTGATATTATTGCTATTTATTTTGAGTGTCTGCAAAATGCGACAATAGCTGCAAGGCTGTATGTATTGAGATATCCTTAGAGAGGCCGGTACGGCAGCGGCAGCAGAATGTTCACTTGTTTAGCAAATCGCTTTCTTACCACGGGAAGTGTTCTTCGCCCCTTACACCACAGACGCCATAGAACTGGGGAAAATGTCATCAAAGTTTTTGCTTATGTAGAGTTTAATCTTCAAGCAACAGGCATTTTTAAATAAACACAATTGCACAAAACTAAAAATAATATTTTAAAATAAAAATTGTTGATTTTGACAATTCAGCATTCTTTGTTTTTAAAGCTAACTTGATAAGGACCACGCTCATTGATTATTACAGTTATAGGGTTGGTAATTATCTAATGTTGTCTAATATCGTTAAATGGGTTAAAATTAGTAAAATCATACAGTATGTCATTGGATTTTGTAAAAATTTTTAAATTTTATTTTTACCTAAAGAAATCGGCCCAGTAGAAAACATTGTGTCGTTAAATGCGTTACGTCTCTATGTCGTATTTATATTTTTGCTAATATATTCGGTTTGACTTTTCTTTTAAAGAGATATTAAATTGCGGTTTTTGCCGTTTTATTGGGATTCTTTTCATATATAAATATGTAAAAGGGTATATATCATTGTATTTAAAATTTTCAAAAAATTTCGTAAAATAAAGTAGTTTTTACCTTGACGCCCTCTAGCGGCGTTTGTGAGATAAGTGTAGCAATAGTTTATACACCTGAAAATAATGCTTCAAATGCTCTTCTAAACGAGACCAAGTTTACTAAATTCGGTTAAAGCAAACCGGAGTTATTAGCACTTTTCTAAATTAAACTTTAACCTTCCCCCACCACTTTAATTTAGAACTGACAAAAATTACACCTGAAGCTTCTTTGTTTAGAAAACATTAAAGAATAAAATAGTACTACTTATTGATACACTTTTTTAATATTTTTTTGAGAAATGTATATTTTTATGTTTTGATGTTACCCTTACGCCCCCTAGCGGCCATCCCACAGACTTGAAAATAATTTCCAGAAATTTCTCTTGGTCACTTTTATCTAAAAAAATTTTTCCCGAAAGTTATACTATTAGTAGTTTCTGAGATATAGCCGACTACCTCTTAGTGGAACACCCGATACTTACACAAAACTGAAATTTATACAATTGTTACAAAAATTACCCAAACAACAAAAACATTTACACTAAAACGCCATATTGAATGTGTCATCTGTCGAGCGAAGCCATGGATTCTAGAGGGATAAAGGATCACCCACTCTGTATTACAAAAATGGCCTCCAGTTGCAGATGGTGCTGTGTTTCAGAGGGCTGTTTTTAAACTTTACTTTATATATTGGCGATCAAGGTCATTGGTTCTCATTGGTTCCCTAATCTACATCAGCGCCTCCTAGTAAGGGTCACGTTTTGAGCAAAACAGCCATAAAAGAGGCTGATCCTTTACTTCTAAATCCATGAGGCTGAAGGTGGCGGAAGTACGCTTCTACGAAAACTTCGCTGTTGTCACATTGTCGCGCCTTTATTAGTACCTGTCCAAAAAGAAAATAGTATTTTGACATCATTACTTTTCTGTGTTATACTTTATAGTATAGCAATAAATATAACAAATATTATTTACACTTTTAAAAATACAATAGTAGAGCTTATTTTGATGTTATTTTAGGAAAAAAAATAAGTAAAATTTATTCATAATATACTATCAAGTAAATTAAACAGAAAGATACTTGGCAGTTACGCTTGCGACAAAATAGTATCTGTGTAACCATTTTCCCGGGTTTTGGTGGATTTTATTGTTTCGAGTACAGAGGTTCATTCATGGCTAGCAGAACCTTAGAATGTGCGTTCTATGATGCCACGCTTATGCTAATCGATGCTTTCTCCAGTTAAACTAACAGCTCATTGGGTCAAGGCGTGTCTTACGATACGCATAACTTAAAATACCATAGCAAAAAGACGTTCTATTTAGAGGAAGGTTTATTTTTAACCGATTTCATGATAAAGGAGGTTATTTATTCGACATGCATGTTTGTAATAATATTGGAACTACAGTATATTCGTAACTGATAATCTATTAGGGTTTCCAAACAAATATACAAATTTTTTTAAATATTTTTCTTGCATGTGGAACAGCTCTTCTAATTTCAACTAGAGTAATTTGAGCGCATGCCTCTCTAACTCTGGCTATTAGCTCTTCCTGGCTTCATGGTCTGTTCTTGTAGACTTTTTTTTCAAATGGCCCCACAAATAGAAGTCCGGAGATATTAATATTTTGTTCTTCGTTTTTCTTCCTCACTATATTTTTATTTAGTTTGCTAGTTGTATAGACTTTTTAATAATATTGTTTCTTTAATACAGTTTATGAATCAATGTGTGAATGATCACCACCATTCCTTAGTTAAGCCAAATTAGTAATAAGATTTATTTCGAGTTTAAATTATGTCTACATTCAGCAAAATACATCACTTATTACGAAAAATATATTGACAAAAATTTTGCCTACTAGAAAAAACTTGAATTTTGATGCAGAACTTAAAAAAATTGATAAAAAAAAACGTTTAAAGGTTTTTTTTTTATATCAGATATAGATTTCCAGATGAAAATAATTTTTTGTAGAAAAAAATTTTTTTAAGACCTATATCTGAAAAACTTTTACGCGCACTCTTGTGAAAACTTCCACAAGTAGGTTTGTAAAGGTGCTTATTAAGAATAATTTATTGGGTAAATTCTAAAAAATTTGCTTATACAGGGTGTCCCAAAAGGTATGGTCCAAAGTTTGTGGTTATGTATTTTGGGTCAAAATAAGGTAACAAGTTTATACAACTGTTTGCCCTATGCCCCTTCTTTACCGAGCTATTAGCTCTTAAAGGTAACAAGGTACGATCTCGAATTTTTTTTTCTTGATTAATTCTAGCTAATAACTGTCTTGCATTAACTGCTATAAACATGCTCGAAACCATTAAAGATACCAGGACCGGACTATCAAATTTGTAAAAAACCAACATTTTTGCAGTGTTGCCATATTTAACATTTTGACCTTACTGGTAGATTCCCTAAGTTTTCTATGGAAAAAGGTATACTTATCTTATTGATAGGACTAGCGGTTTTCCGAAATGTATTTAAAATCATTAAGATATACTCGAGGGCTCTGGTAAGATATACCCTGGGACTCTCAATAAGGTGTACTTAAGGACTCCTATGAATCTTATGTTAAAATCTACTACCAAAAGTCAATTTTCAGCTAAAAATTATAAATTAAACGTTTTAAAGAAAACTTAATTTATTTTAACAAAAAAAAAATATAAAAACAATAAAAACAATACAGCAGAGTAGAAACTTTAGGATTATTAGTAGAATGACAAAAAAAACTGTTATGCGTAAATTTAACTAAGGTATTCAGGTAAGTTATGTGTTCAAAGTGAGCACCCTGAACAGCTACAAATTTTCTTAATTTACTAAGACATGCTTTTTGAACCTGAAACTACATGCTAGGATTATTCCTTATTGCAGCGTAATGAAACATAATTATTTCTAATAAATCTTCTAAATAAGATCAAGACGGCCACTTTCGCTTTTATTATTTTTTTTTTGTTGATCAACCTCGATCTCCTGATCTAAATCCCTTGGACTTTTTTTTAATTGGGGTTTCTTAAAAATCTTGTTTATGCAACTCCTGTGCAGATTACAGAAGATTTATCAGAAAGAATTATGTTTCATTGCGCAGCAATAAGGAATAATTCTAACATGTTGTTTCAGGTTCAAAGGGCATGTCTTAGTAAATTAAGAAAATGTGTAGCTGTACAGGGTGCTCACTTTGAACACATACCTTAGTTAAATTTACGGACAGCATTTTTTTTGTTATTCTACTAATAATCATAAAGTTTCTACTTTGCTGTATGGTTTTATTGTTTTTATTTTTTTTTTGTTAAAATAAATTAATTTTTTTTAAACTTTTAATTTATAGTTTTCAGCTGAAAATTGACTTCTGGTAGTAGATTTTGACATAAGATTCATAGTGAGCCCTTAAGTACACCTTTTTGAGAGCCCCAGGGTATATCTTATCGAGAGCCCTCGAGTATACCTTAATGATTTTAAATGCATTTTACGCGAAAACCGCTAGTCCTATCAATAAAGATAAAGTATACCTTTTTTCCATAGAACTTAGGGGAATCTACCAGTAAGGTCAAAATGTTAAAAATGGCAACACTGCAAAAATTTTAAAGTTTTTTAAAAATTCGATAGTCCGGACCTGGTATCTTTGATGGTTTCGGAGCATGTTTATAGCAGTTAATGCAAGACAGTTATTAGCTAGAATTAATCAACAAAAAAAAATCCAGATCGTACAAGCAGTTCAAAAGTTATTAATAAAAAATCGATTTTCAATTGTTACCTTTAAGAGCTAATAGCTCGGTAAATAAGGGGCATAGAGCAAAAGTTATATGAAGTTGTTACCTTGTTTTGATCCAACTACATGATCTCAAAGTTTGACCATACCTTTGGGACACCCTGTATAATATTTAAAAAATCGAACCACACTTTTGGCCCTAATAACTTACGCATATGGCAAATCTCAAGTTTGACTGTCGCTAAGGTGACATTTAGGGTTTCAGTTATCACCAAAATTTTATAAAGATCGCACGGAAGTTTCTGAATATATATTATATATATATATATATATATATATATATATATATATATATATATATATATATATATATATATATATATCCATATATATATATATATATATATATATATATATATATATATATATATATATATATATATATATATATATATATATATATATATATATATATATATATATATATATATATATATAGGGTGATTCATGAGGAAATGTCAATACTTCAGGTACGTAGTCAGGGTCCATAAATAAACATAAAAGTCTATACAAATATGGGTCCGCAAGGCCTTCGTTTCCGAAATACAGGTGTTAAAGTTTTTAGTTAATTTTTCTTTTTTTTTATAAAATCTATGATTTCGATATGACGGATTTGAATCTAGCTTATTACAGCTCTTACTTGTAGGGGGAGCCACCTACACGTCTTTTACTATTTTAAACAATCACAACTTTTTGGTACGGCCCTGTATTACTTTTTTTCAGTAAATTAAATCTTTGTTTTGTCATTTTTACGTCAAAAGGTATACCTGTTAAAAGTTGATATGAACAACAGTTTTCGAGATATTACGATTTAAAAAAATTCTGACCCATCTTATTTTATATATATATATATATATATATATATATATATATATATATATATATATATATATATATATATATATATATATAAGTAAAGCGCACCGTACTGCGAACATAGGAGGGTCCTGGAAAAATTTGGATGTACCAATTCTAAAATACCAATAATAATTTGTGGCATGATCTCAACTTCCGTCTCGTTTTCTCACGTGGCGCATTTTTGGTTAGGACTGGTGGGGAGTGCGGTGATAAATTCGGGAAGAATTATCTGTCCAGTTTAGTTGTTTACTACGTTTTTATTTTCAGTAAGAGGATGCAGGGCAAGTAGCAGGAGTTAGCTAGCGTAAACCCGACTTGATCTGATTTCTTATCAGTCATAAATTTAAAATTAGTTAAAAACCAAACAGTTTTTCCTAATAAAATAAAATAATTTTCTCAAATAAATAATGGAACGTTGAAGATATTTTTAAGAAAATAATTTAATGTGCATTCATAGAATAAAAAAGAAAACTTTTTTCAAGTTATCAAAGATGATCAAATAAACCACCTTCTTGAGCCAAACAATAACCAAGATTGTCATAAAAACGCCTTCTGACATTTGCTTAATGTTAAGGGTAATAATCCTAAATTCCCAATTCCCAATTTGTAATTGCAATTTTGTAGATTATTAGCCCTATTCCCCGGGAAAACATAAATTTATGATTTTACGTGACCTCAGAGAAAAAAATTGTTGGGTGAGACCATGAAGTGAAAATGTCGATTCATCAGTAAAAACAATGTTTCTTATAAAATTTTCATTGTTATTTTTCATTTCCATTACAGTTTCAAAAAATTGCCTTCGTCTAAAATGATCATCAGGGAAAATTTCATTGGTTTTTCTTACTTTGTAGGATCGGTATCAATTTTTTCAGCACTCTTCCACTGATCTTCTGCTCAAAAAACCTGTCCTTCAATTGTATTAATGGAAACTGTAGGATTTTTAATAACACTTGCCACTACCATAATTTGTGTCATTTCCCTTTGTTGTTTTTTTTTTTGAGGCACTATCATGTTTATGTTTTCTTGGAGTTAAACAACCAAATGTCAGAAAGTTTTTAATGACTCGGTAAATAGTGGAAATCGTGGGAGTCGGCTGGTTAGAAATAAATTATTAAATAATTCCCCGATTCCCCTAACAGGATTTCCACGGTGATTCCATTCAATAATTTAAATTTTGTTTTCCAGTTCGTAAACATCCATTATTAATAACTATTTAAAAAAACTTTTTGGTCGCAAATAATCGACACAGTACAACTATTGCTGTCGAGCGTTCGATACTAAAGAACTATTTCAGAAATAAACGTATTGAATTGTTGGCTGGAAAATTATTGATCGATAAGCAATGCGTGCGGCGTTGTTAGGTACATCCAAAATCGTTCAGGATCGTCCTATGTTCGCAGTATCTGCGCTTACTGTATATGTATATTATATATATATATATATATATATATATATATATATATATATATATATATATATATATATATATATATATATATATATATATATATATATATATATATATATATATATATATATATATATATATATATATGCTGATACTTCAGGATATGTCTGTAGAAATATGGCTTAACCTCTTTGGTACAGTGTATTATTATTTTTAAACCAGGTCTCTTAATTCTCCAAAGTACTTTAGATGTTGGAATCTACATATTTTAGTTGTAAAAATTATTTTACAAGCTTTGCTAGTGACATCTCACCAAACACCTTCTCTGATTATTCGCAACGGACATTTTGCAATGTTAACATTGCAGCATTTGCCTGTTTAAATCCACATAACATAGATGAATTTTACCATTACACAATGTTTTTTTTTTTCTTTTTTTAGGCGAAGAATGAGGTCCTCGACAAACATTTACTTATCAGCCCTAGCAATAGCCGATATAATACATTTATTTTTTGTATTTTTGTTGTCATTTAAACATTACGAAAATATACACCAAAAAACGTATGAGATGTATTGGAGATTTTACGGACTCAGTCACTGGCTGTGCGACGCTGCAAGTAAGTAAAAACCATATATCCATTTCAATATCATTTAATTCTTACTTAAGCCGTTTTACAACCTTAATAGTTTTTCCGTAAAAAAATATAAAAATGACCAGTTTTTTCGAAAAACTTCCTGTTAGGCTGCCAGCTTTTAGATTATTAATAAACCAGACACACAGACTTACTACAAAGGACAAATTGCATAAATACAATGTTGTTCTTGAAAAAAAACCTACATAACTTTATTTTTGCTACACGCCGTATATGTTTTAAAATTCAATTATACTCTATTTCCTGTTTAAATTGCCAATTAAACCCAGTAAAAGCAGATCCAGATGGATTCAAATAGATCTTAAACGAACAAAAAGTTATTCAAAACCGACGCCAATCTTCTGAAACAACTTTTGTTTATCTACCTGTCAGGCGGGAAATGAAAACTTCTGCGGAAAATGAAAACTTTTTTGTCATGATGATTGTGTTCTTGGCTAAAAATAACAGTCAGGGAGGGCCAAGAAAAATATATCGTATGATGGTTTTTTGATTGATAATTTGATTTTGATCTGTGTGGGCATTTACGATTAATAATATAAAATCAAAAGATTAATTATCTGTTTCCTTCAAAAAAAAAAAAAAAATTATTGTTATTTCTGTAAGTAGGTATACTTATTATTAGTTGTTTTACGTTGTCTTCAGTTCATTAAGTGACCTTTATGCCCAAAAAACTCTATCTAGTTGTTATTATATATAAATATATATATATATATATATATATATATATATATATATATATATATATATATATATATATATATATATATATATATATATATATATATATATATATATATATATATATATATATATATATATATATATATATATATATATATATATATATATATATATATATATATATATATATATAATATATATATATATATATATATATATATATATATATATATATATATATATATATATATATATATATATATATATATATATATATATATATATGGAATAAATATAAAATTCCCTACTGTCTTGGTGTATACGAAAGAACTTAACTCCGTTTTAAGACAGTTAAACGCAGACAACCGTTTCTTTGCTGCTGCTATGACACTCTCGCCCTAGACGCGTTCAGTATTAATAGGGCTGTAACGAGTGTTTAGCGAACAACAGAGAAACCAAGTGTCTACTTAAAAGACAAACATCGTTGCCTTGCAGTACGGCATCGAAAGTAAGATTGTTACATCTTACTGCAAGGCAACGATGTTTGTCTTTTAAGTAGACACTTGGTTTCTCTGTTGTTCGCTAAACACTCGTTACAGCCCTATTGATAAGTTCCTGTAAGGCAGGCGAAACGCGTCTAGGGAGAGAGTGTCATAGCGAACAGCAAAGGAAACAGGTTGTCTGCGTTTAACTGTCTTAAAACGGAGTTACGTTCTTTCATATATTTTTTTTTATCTTTTAGACAGCTCACGAAGGATTATTATAATATATATACATATATAAACCTAAGTACCAAAGTACGCTAAACACTCGTTACAGCCCTATTGATAAGTTCCTGTAAGGCAGGCGAAACGCGTCTAGGGAGAGAGTGTCATAGCGAACAGCAAAGGAAACAGGTTGTCTGCGTTTAACTGTCTTAAAACGGAGTTACGTTCTTTCATATATTTTTTTTTATCTTTTAGACAGCTCACGAAGGATTATTATAATATATATACATATATAAACCTAAGTACCAAAGTACCGTGAGTGCCGGGTATTCCGGTGTTTAACCCAGTTGTTCCGTCAACGTTGTCCAAGCACTGAAACATGCAAATGTTGAATTTCACAGCACCTTTTAGACAACGCGGTAGTGCCACCACGGACGTTATTTTTAAATAACTACTACCTAAAAGTGTCTCTCCGGCACTAGGAATCGAACCCGGATCGCCGGGCCCGCGAGCCGAAACTCTGACCACTACGCTACCGGAGACACACACACACACACACACACACACACACACACATATATATATTATATATATATATATATATATATATATATATATATATATATATATATATATATATATAATGTAAGAAACTTTACCAACCATAGTATTCGTAAACAGTTGATTTTATCAATGTCAATCTAGAATACCTTTATTTTAGTTTAAAGTTACAGCTATCCAAAAATAATATTGTTGAGCCTTTTTCATACAGGGTGTTAAAAAATTGCTATTATTGTGTCAAAGCTAGTCCGTCCCTGACAAACTAAATAAGCCAATTATGATTTAATAGGTTCATTTTAAGAAGAGTTATTTCGTAACCTTCATTTTAAAAAAATATTAAATTGCGCCCAGTATTTTAAAAGTTATTAAAAAAAAACGATTTCCAGGGGCGTCCGTAATGTACCTGTATCTCCGTAGCGGAGGGTCGTAGGAAAAAAGTTTATAGGAACATGTCACAATATTTTTAGGTTTTCTTTTAGATTCCGAGAGATTGCCCACATATTCTGGGACACCCTGTATTATTTCAGATTTTGGTTAACGTTATGATATACTAACCAATGCAATTTCATATAATAATATAACCAAGATCACTTAAATCGACCTATTTTAACGTCAGTAGTTCATAAAATTTTTACACGTATTTTTCGGACTCTCTGTATAATACCCGACTTTTTTTAGGTAGCACCTCAGTCTGGCTAACAGTCTCATTCACAATAGAACGCTACATAGCAGTATGCCATCCAATGAAAGGCAAATACTTCTGCACAGAAAACAGAGCGAAAACAGTTACTGTAATCGTTTACATATTTTGCCTGCTCACCACTGCATCGACCACTTTTGAATACCAATTAAGTCTGGACAAGATGAATTGCACAGAATGCGCTCCAGTGTCTTTGGTAAACACTAGTGTTCACAGTTTAAGTTTTAGCAACTCGACTACAGTTCACTACGTTCCCAGTAACATGCTTTTAAATAAACAAAGTGCCCCAGAAAACGCTCTTAATTTTTCCACCATAAAAGTACTCAACGATCCTAACTTAACAGCTACTTTAAAGGACATTCTCACTAATTGCACGGAAAGTCATTCTCATATCATCTACGTTCTACATCCCCAAGCTTTAAATAGAACTCAAGGAAGTGTGGTAGATAACGCCAAAAGAGAGACACTAACAAGGAAGATTTCAGTACGTCAAAACGCAGAAGAAAACGCTATAGAGAAGCCCCAGATGTATGAGAGTGAGGGAGACATAGGATTCTCTGAGGACGAAGAGAGCGATGTTAATAATGCAACTAATGTCACTATCACACGATGTTGTAATGCCAGTAACCTGTTTCATTTCGACGTCGAATCTACTAGTCTAGGAAGAAACGAGAATTATACCACCTTTATGTACTGGTATAGCGCGTTGGTTTTTGGGATTATTCCACTTGTGCTGATTGCGACCTTTAATTGTTTTTTGGTGAGGGCGGTATACTTGTCGCAGAGAAACAGAAGGGCTTTGACTAATTCAAAATCCCATAAGAGTTCGCAAGTAAGTACAATCTTTTTTGTGGATGTTTTTTTATTACTTTAAAAATTGTTGTCCCAAACAAGTTTTATACAGGGTCCTGCAACAGTACGTCGGGCTTTCTACAGCCTAAACAAAAAAGTTAGGAGTTCCGTTCAAGTGCAGGTATCAGTTAAGAATAAAAGCGCATTTTAGGAAAATAATGTGGTATGTACAGGGTGGCCCAAAAATTGTGGCAAACAAAATTCACTTTTTTAAATGTAACATACTGTATATTTTTGCATCTAGGAACCTCCTTAAGCATCTTTATTTATTCCTAAAATATTTCAGCTTTTAAATTATTAGTTTTGTAGCAATAAATTATTTTAAAAAATTATTGAATTTTCATGATCCACTTAAACACATATCAGCACCATAAATACAAATTTTATGTCAATATTCGATATGATTCTTATTGTAGAAGACTGTTGGATGCTCTAACCTGGTTTTTGTGGTTTAATCTTATACAGAGTGTTCAAATTTATTTTTTTAATTTAAGAAAATCAATGCTATTTTTCAATTTTTTAAATGGAACACCCTGTATATTTATTATGCATTAAATGTAGAATTATTATACCAACATTTTTTGTTATACCAACATACTTAGTTATCTTTAACCTGTTCTGAAATATTTATAATAATTACTAATTTATTTGTCTGAAAACCGTTTTATTTGGAAAATACTGATAAACACACCGAAAGTATTAATTATAAACTAAGGTAAATGTTCAAAATGCCTTCTGCTGGTTCTAACTAGCATGAATTTTAAAGGTAATACTAATTTTAAAATTAACAATTTTAAATGAGGCAAAAGCAAAAACATATTCACTGATTCACGCCTTGTAAAACATGCTGCACAATCGCTATATCCATGGAAACAATATCATACTTGCCGGATCCTATTAAAAACTAGTACGTGACATTTTGACTATTATTTTTTATTAAGCTTTTGTGTCAAAAACGATAATAAGAGTAATAATGAATTTTAGCAAAGATGAGCTTTTTGACATGATTTTTGTACTTGGAGAAAGTGAAAGAAACTGCTTTTTAGCTACTAGAAATTATGCTGCTCGATATCCTGACAGAAGACGCCCGAATGAAAAAAAGTTTCAGAAGATTATTGGCAAGATTTGTTGAGACGGGAAATGTCGCATATCACAACCAAGAAAAAAATAAAGCCTGTCACCAATAAAGAAAACGAGTTGGCCGTATTGTTGACGGTAATTGAGGATCCGCATATAGTCAGGTAAACATCGGAAAAGCAGTAGATATGAGGAAAGATCGGTCCAGAGAATTTTGAAAAAAATCGTTTCCACGGCTATCATATCCAGCTACACCAAGCCCTTTCTAATGAGGATTTTCAAAATCGTGTGCAATTTTGTACCTGGGCAAGAAATAAAATACAGGAGGATCCTTTATTTTTTAACTACGTTTTATTTACAGACGAAGCAACTTTTCATAACAATGGATGTGTAAATAGACATAACTTCCACTATTATTCTACTGAAAATCCTCATTTTATGCGTCAGACAGACTCCCAGCACAGGTGGTCAATCAATGTGTGGGCTGGAATTGTAGGGGTTACTATTATAGGTCCCTATTTTTTAATGGTCATCTTAATGGACAAATGTATTTACAGTTTTTACAAAACGAGTTACCCAGATTACTGGCAGAAATTAACCCACATGTTAGAGGCAGGATGTGGTTTCAACAAGACGGGGCACCAGCACATTTTTCACGCGATGTAAGGGACCATCTCAATGCAACTTTTGGACAGCAATGGATTGGTAGAAATGGACCTACCCATTGGGCAGCTAGATCTCCTGATTTAACAAAACTCGATTTTTTTTTTATGGGGATACATAAAGGAAATTGTTTATAAAGATCCGCCCACCACTGCAATTGAAATGGAACAACGAATAAGGAATGCTTTTGCAACAGTAACACCACAAATATTAAGGGAAGTGAACAGATCTTTTGAGAGACGTGTCAATTTATGTTTAGAGCAAAACGGAAGGCATTTTGAACACTTATCTTAGTTTATGATTAATACTTTCGGTGTTTTTATCAGTATTTTCCAAATAAAACGGTTTCAGACGAATAAATTAGTAATTATTATAAATATTTCCAGAACGGTTAAAAATAACTAGTAGGTTTGTATAACAAAAAATGTTGGTATAATAATTCTACATTTGACGCATAATAAATATACAGGGTGTGCCATTTAAAAAATTGAGAAAAATAGCATTGATTTTCTTAAATTAAAAAGTTAAATTTGAACACTCTGTATAAGAATAAACCACAAAAACCGGGTTAGAGCATCCGACAGTCTTCTACAAAAGAATCATATCCAATATTAACATAAAATTTGTATTTATGGTGCTGGTATGTGTTTAAGTGGAGTCATGAAAATTCAACTATTTTTTTAAAATAATTTATTGCTACAAAACTAATAATTTCAAAGCTGAAATATTTCAGGAATAAATAAAGATGTTTAAGGAGGTTCCATAGATGCAAAAATATACAGTATGTTACATTTAAAAAAAAGTGAATTTTGTTTGCCACAATTTTTGGGCCACCCTGTACATACCACATTATTTTCCTAAAATGCGCTTTTATTCTTAACTGATACCTGCACTTGAACGGAACTCCTAACTCTTTTAGTTTAGGCTGTAGAGAAGCCCGACGTACTGTTGCAGGACCCTGTATATGTTAATTAATCTTATTCTTCGTACCGTATACTAAGGACGACAATAAATATACTAGCTATTCAGAACATACGATAGCTCTTATACAGGGTGTCCCAGAAGTAATGGGACATAGAGCAACAGCAGATTCCTTAGGTCGAAATAATGCAATTTACGTAAACTTGCCTTATAACAAAGTTAATAATAACTAAGATACAAAGGTTGTCAAACTTTTAATTTTGTTTTCGTTTTTTCGTAATAATTTCAACTAAATGACATAGTGGTACAAAATTGGGAACTTAGGGGTTCTTTGAGGAGAGAAATTCATTCGTCCATGTTTTTGATGTTGCTGGTAGAGGGCGCCAGCTACGGCCTACCGCACTTGTTCTAGATGGCATAACTTTTTTAACTTACTATATTGTCCTATTTATTAAAAACAAAGTAACTATAATTCCCTCTGCGTCACAAATGTATACCTCATTTAGGTCTCTAGAAGCAACTGTTTTTGAAATAAACGCGCTTTAAAAGACTCTGCGATTATCCTATGGAAGATGGGTTTCGGCCAATTGTTTTCAAACTTTGCAAAGTAATAGTTTTTAACACGCTGATGAAAAGTCTCCACATGCACAAAACCCAAAAACCCCTCTAACCCCCCTTAAAAATCACCCTTAAAAGTTTCCAAATCCCCAGTGTCCTTTAAAGCTGATTTTGGGGGGTTAGAGGGGTTTCTGGGTTTTGTACCTGTGGAGATTTTTGATCAGCGTGTTAAAACTATTCTTTGCAAAGTTGGAAAACAATTGGCTAAAACCCATTGTCCTGGAAATTGCGGGTTCCTTTAAAGTGCGTTTATCTCAACAGTTGCTTCTAGAGACTTAAATGAAGTATACCTTTAGACGCAGAGAGGTTTATGGTAACTTTTTTTAATACACAGGTCAATATACTAAGCTTAAAAAGTTATGCCATCTAAAACAAGTGCGTTAGGCCGTTGCTGGCCCTAGACGAATTTGAATTTCTCGCCTCAAAGAACCCCCAAATCCTCAATTTTGCACCTCTATGTCTTTTTGCTAGGGGAAAATTTTTACGAAAAAACAAAATCAAAATTAAAAGTTTGACACCCTTATCTTAAATCTTAGTTATTATCAACTTTGTGATAAGGCAAGTTTACGTTAAAAATCCTGTTGCTCTGTGTCCCAATACTTTTGGGGGCACCCTGATGAAGTTCTTCCCCGGGGGAATACCCTGTGTAATTAAGGCATTGAAAGAGATCTCACATAATGTTGTATACGTATTTTCGCCCAACCCGTATTAAAGCTTTTGTTTGTTTTAGGAAAACGTATCAGTGTCCAATGAAAATCGCATAACAATGATGCTGATTGCGGTTGTCGTTATGTTTTTAATATGCCAAACCCTACTGCGTCATACCTAATTTAGGTAATTTTTTACTCCCTGTGACACAACGTCAAAAAATATACAACACAGTAAGTTTTAAAGTCCAATAACTGAAGACCTGAAAGTACCCAAAGCTGTAAATAATTCTGTACAGTTTTCATTTGGGGATGTTTTTGAGCGAGAAAAAGTTTATCACGTGGAACCCGCTGAAAATTGCCCCCCAAAGTCCCAAGAATGAGTTTCCCCTAATATCTTAAAATATGCGAACAAAAAAAAATGAAGATCACCTCGAAATCTACAAAACGGTCCTTACCATTTTTTCGCAACACCAATATTTTTCGCAAAAATGGTCGCCGAAAAAACCATGACATTCCACACTGGATAGATGTGGAGTAGTAGTTTCTTACTAAAAATGCAGATAGACAAAACAATTTTTTATCAAAACGCAAGAAAGATGGTGAAGCAAATTTTCTGGAATCATTGAACACTTGCTAAGGTCTCATTATAAAAAGAAATAATAATAAGAAACTATTGTTTCAAAAAAAATCACTTAATTAATGAAAAACTCTCAAAATATTGTAAAAAAAAACTTACCGCTTTTTTTAATATTCTAGAAAAATCAGAATGGACCCAAACTCATATGCAATGATACGAGTAGGTACGAGTTTTCCCATTCCGATGAACATTGTTCCCCGAAAATGAACAATTCGTCCGCCCGCTTATAAGTGAATCCATGCATATATAGCGGCATTCTAGCGGTGCGGCAGCTGAAACGAGGGGACTTTTGAGTCCCGTTATCTCGAAAACTATCGATTTTTCAAAAAAATATAAGAACCATTTTTGTAGATTACAAGGCGATCTTCATTTTTTCTCTAAACAAAATTACCAATTCCATATTTTGGCAGATAATAGCGGAAAACGCATTTTTCGGGCCATGAGGGGCCATTTTCAGCCCTTTCCACCTGTTAATGTTGACAAACTTTTTCGCTTGAAAGCATCCCCGAAGACCTAAGAATTGCAACACAAGGAAAACTGTACAGACTTATTTACAGCTTTGTCCCTTCATTTACTGAACTAATGCAAATTCTTTAAAATAAAGTGAATTTTTTAACTTATCGGACCCGGGTGATTTACTGAAATTAGCTATATTGAGTTGTTTTGGGCTCTAATCGAATCTGAAGTAAAATTTCGTCGAAAACGTTTATTTTTTAGATTATATCACCCTACTTCGGACTTAACCTTAAAATACACAAACGTCCTAAAATTCCTCCTTCTTAATCATGGTCACAGTCAAACTGAATGATTTAATAGTAGAACACCTTTTATTTTACAGAATAAACTAATTTACAAATTATTTACTCATTAGTTTTACTAAAAAACACAAAAATTTTATTTTTATATTAAAAAAATAACGAAATTATTTGGGGATTTTTAGACATGTAAGTTAGTACAACTGAAAGGCCCCAAAATTTAAAAAATTTAAATTGTTTTTACCAGCATTAAATGAAAAAAGAATAATTATCATCCTAAAAAGAATAATATTTATTTAAATAATAAATTGGAAAATCCTATAAAAAGTATATTTTGAACACAAACAAAATTAATGCCGTTAATGAAACCTCCATTTTTACACAATTCAAATTTAAAATATATTTTAATTGTTTTCCAAGTTTCCACTGCCTAAAAATCTCTGGGTAATTTTACTGACTTTTTAAATGTAAAAATATGTTTCTTTTAATGGTGTTTTTTGTTAAAAATAACGACTAAAAAGCATAAATATAAATGAACCCTAAAAAAGTTATTTTCCTAACAAGTGTGAAAGTGATACTTTTCCGTACGGCTGCCGTTGCCCGAACGACGCGAAGCGGAGTTCGGCAAGCAATCAAGTGCGGAAAAGTCCTTTAAGCGTTAGGAACAAAATTTTCCTGACGTCAGATAATACCAATATTAAAGGAATGATTATTTTTTAAATTATGTTTAATCTGAAAGAACTACTATAACATATTTAAAAAATGGGAATTATTTTTTGATGCATTTACAAAAAGAACAGTTATTAGCATATTGTAAATTAATTGCAGAACCTGTAATTTCATTTAGCGGGTGCCTTATGGAAGCGCTTATTGTACGGCTTGATAAAGGTTGACTTAGCTCAGGAGGGAGTTGTTCAGGGTCAATATTTTATTTGAAATATCCTTTTTCTGATTTGTGGATTCATAAATTTAGTCTCAGCTACAGCCGTTGATTTCCAGCCCCCAAGTCGCTTGACATTGGAAATTTCCCTTTCCCTCCAGAACCCTAACATAGTCGCAGAGGATCGACGAAAACTATGTCAAGTGTACTCTTCTGGATTTTTAATTTTAGGTATGCAGCAACTTCTGAAGGCATTTTACCATTGTTTTTCCCACACATTGCGTACTGCATGCTCCTTGTTTATACTGGACAAAAACGTTTGTGTGGGGGGTTGGGGTTTTCCCAAAATTTTTATATTTACGGTACAATTGCAGAAAAGTCCGTTATTTGTTTCATCGGACACTACAAAGATTCGGAAGTGTTTTTTTTACTGTAAGAAAATTTTTTAAATATAAAATTTTTTTATTATCCTGTAAGTCATCAATCATTTTTTTGTAAGTTCATCTCCCCTACAAAACACCGGCTAATCAAAAAATTGTAGCAACTTTTTTTGAAAGGGAAATATTATCAGGTGTTCTTTCATGAATCGAAACTTCTTCCTCTGAAAATTTTTGATTTTTTTTGGGGGTATCCCAGTTTTGGTATTTAAGTAGTGATGTTAGCTTGAAATATAATTAAATCAAGGTTCCTTTTCCCTTTTAGGACACTTTTTTAAAATAATACTTTTTCCCCTAAAATATTAGGTTTATATGTTTTTCAAATCCGCAAAATAGGCCAAGTCTTTAATTCTTTTTTTCCCCTTTTTTGCAACTTTGGGACTAAATGCGTGGGAAAAAGGGTTTTTCCCACGCTCATAGGAAAAATATTTTTTTCCATAAGTCTTCCACTTTTTTGGGGGGAAATTTAAATAAAAAAGGAGGAATTTTAAAAAAGTTGGTGCAGTTTTGAGGTTAGGTCCCGGGGGTGCGTTATAAACAAACAGGTTCGATTGTTCTGTGTTTTTTTAAATTTGGGAAAAACCACGTTGTCCAAAAAAGTGAAATTTCCCTGAATTATTTTTTAACGTGTCTTATGGAAAAAATTATAATGGTGAAATATTCGAAAATTTTTTTTAGATACGTAACGCGCCCCCAAAAAAAACCGTATACAAATTTAAAATCGGGCCCTAGTAAAAATTACCTAAATCATTTTTAAGGTTTTTTTTGGGCTTTATCTGGTAAAAATGTAATGTCCTTAATATCTCCTTAAATTTTTTTTTTTTTTTTTAGTTTTGGGGAAACGTCTTCAACTTCCCCCCAACAGTAAACGCCTCCGGAACTTTTTTTTACAGCATCAGGTCGAAAAATTCCGCAGCACCTTCAAACAGCTCTTTTTCGAGCGGAACAAGAACAAACGGCTCGACACCATTGCGCTGTCGTCCACCAAAACCCTAATTCGCAAAAATTCAATCCGTACCATCACGGTATAAAAGGAACCACCCGGTACCATCCCCCAAAAATTTGGAGGTAAATATTTTTTTTTTTTAATAAGGGAAAATACGTTAACACCTACCAGCTAAGCGGGGCATTGGAGTTGAAATTGACAGCTGATTGACAGAATTAAATGGCTTGAGCTTTTCATCTTCCGTGTTACATAACTGGTAATTTCATTTTGATATTACTAAAGTGTCGTGTTCAATAAAAAGGTCTAAAATATGTTATTTTTGGATATCCTGAAAAAAAATTTATAAAAAGTTGATCATAACCAAGGAATTTTAAAAGGGTTTGGGGGAACCCCTATTTGTAGAACAAAATTGTCCAGGCGTGCAGGGCAGCGGGAATGGGGTTTTGGGCCCCCCCGGGTTTTTGGGGCAATGAATAGTAGGTCACCCCCGGGGACTTTCATAATTCTTTGTTACTATCTATAAAGTTGACATCATCAAATGTCAAATTCAACATTCACTTTTTTTTTTTTTTTTTAAAAAATTGTTGGTTATTAAACGATTCTACCATAGAATTTTTAAAAAATTATTGTGTAATATTGGATTTTATGTCATCTGATATAATATGGAAAGAATAGATGGCGCCACTTTACACCCTTTCTAAAATGGTGGATTTTTTTGGGGGGTTTTTTTTTTTTCCCAAAAAAACTTAGTAAATAAATAAAAAAAAGTTTTTTTAAAAATAAATTTCAAACATTGTATGATAGTTTCATGTACTTTTTCCACAATTTTGTAAAAAAAAGGGGACAAGATATTTAAATGAGTTTAATTTTATCCTAAGATTGTAGTTGTACATTAAAAAGGGAAAAATTTTTTTAACTGCTTTTTTGGCATATACTTTTTTCTAATAAAAAACATTTATGAGACAGAATAACAGTGGTTAATAATGGGTTTTGTAACCTTTGGTACCTAGGTATCCATTGTAACAGTAAATATTATGTGTCTACAGTATGTCGAGCTTAAAAAGTTGATAATGTAAAATTTTAAAAAACCAAAATCTAATTTCTTTCTAAACAAATACAGAAAAAAGCAAAAAAGGGAAATTTAACATAAAAATTTTACTTTTTTTTTTATTCAATTGAGGGGTCTTTTTTAAAAATTTAAAAATTTTCCGGTCTCCCAGTAATTAATAATTTTGACCCTTTTTTAAAAGACTAAATTATTAAATGAAAAAAAAAATACCTAAAAAACCTTATTTTTTTTTAAAAATACGAAATACAAAAACATTGTGAAAATCATCTAAAAGAAGAAGATTGCCCCACTTTTCTCATGCTATTTCCTATAAAAAAATTTTTTTTTCTATAATTCATAATTGATTTATTATTATTTATTCGGTTACCAAAGTTACGTCTCAAAAGGGGGCGCCTAATTTAAATATAAAAATATTCCCCAAAAAAAAAATGCCGGGTATTTAAGTTTAAAAACAAAAAACCCTACAACCTCTGTCAATTTTTCGATATTATAAGTAACAAAAAAAAAACCCAAAAAATTTTAGTCACAATTTAAACACTAATCACAAAAAAAAGAAGGTTTTTTTCAACCCCAAAAAATTCTGAAAACCCCAAAAAAATAATCACAAAAAAACAAAACAATCAAACTAATACGGCCCCATAAAAAAAAAAAAGGGTTTTCTAACTAAAACTGATTTATCAGGGGGAAATACAACCCCAAAATTTTTTTGTGGAATTTTCGTTTTGGGAAAAATCGGCGGGGGCCCCAAACCGCAGTTATTTTTATTCTGGGCTGGGGGTTTTTTTTTTTTGAATGGGCCTGCTTTTGGGGTTCCCTAACCTTTTTAAATTCCTTTATCATAACTAAGATGGTCAAAGTGTCAAACTTTTTTTTTTTTTTTCGTAAAATTTTAAACTAAATGCAGCGGTACAAAATTATGGATCTGGGGGGGTTTTTTTGAGACAAGAAATTCAAGTTGTCC